>JAAGVU020000038.1:21284279-21302128 GCA_011763525.2 Mormyrus iriodes
TCACGGTAAGCGAACCTCCTGACCCCGTCTGTGTGCTGCATGTATTCAGTTACAGCCGCAGGACTGGCCGTTTGGAGGAGCAGGCATACCTAATACAGTGGCCACGGAGTGTTTCTCAGGAGCTTCTGCTGAATTATCATCATGGCATAAGGACACTTTCTGACTGAAAAATTGTTATTGAATCAGAATCAGTTTTATTGACCAAGTAAGGTCACGTTTGCTCCAAGAACAATACAAATACGAACAAAACAATAAACAATAAAGAATCATCACGCAGTATTGTTATGGTTGTGTAGTGTAAAGTATGCAGCAAGATTAGAAATCTGCACATTAAAAACGTCCAGGTGCAGCATATATGTTACTGCAGGGGAGATCCATGCTTTGGTTATCATTGCTAGTACCATGACGACTTTGTGTTACGGATGTTTTATAGAGATTACAGTTTTGTATTGTGGGCTGCTTTATGATTTGAACATGTGCAAGTTGAACAGATGAGATGCATCCAACATCTGATAATGTCTTCAAGATATTTGAGGTACTGGCAACAAAAACTATGACTGCAGGTAATCAGGATGGCTGAGAATGTCAGATGAACAAAGGCTATGCATTTGTTTTTTTTACTTTTTGTTTTATTCAGTAGATGCTTTTATCCAAAGCGACGTACAACTGAGAAAGCAGGGTTAGACAGTCCCTGGAGCAATTGTGGGGTTAATGGCCTTGCTCAAGGACCCAATGGTGACATCACTCATGACTCCTGAATTCGAACTGACAACCTTCTGAACAAGGGTCTTAACCCACAGAGCCACTCTCCACGCATACATTTTACACATGGATTCTCCCTTTATAGAACATGTACATAGCACTGTAGAGGGTGTTGAAGATGGCTCAATCCATCGGCACCAAACATGACATGAGGTCATAAAAGATCCCTGGGCCTTCTTCGAAAGAGTAGGGGTGGTACCCTGATATTCTGGCTAAAATTGCCCACAGTGGCCCTATAAAATGTGACCTCCTAATCATCCCCTATATCTAACTGGTGGATTCTCTCCTGCCCCTTCAGCACCTTAGCTAATGGTGAGCGTACTGGTGCAGAATGGCTGCTGTCACATCATCCAGGTAGGGGCTACACAGTGGTGGTGGTGGAAGTGGCTCCCCATTGGCCCTGTAAAAAAAAGCGAGCACCTTGAGTGGTAGAAAAGTGCTAAATGTGAAAAATGTAACTGACTGACTAATTGACATCTGTTTTCACTTCAGGACATTTTCACCACACCCTGCCCCAGAAACATCCTCAGAGAGCCCCGTCACGCCAAACAGCCCCTTTACACCCTGCTCAGCACTGGTGGACGGCAATGAAACATTAAAGCACATGGATCAGAATCAGTTTCTACCCACAAGCCATTGGGCTACTCAACAGCTGCGAATTATGATACATGGTAAAACCACGGGTCCTTTGTACACCCTCTTCATCATCACCACTGTCACTGGCATCTGTTTCTTTGTGATTCTCATGCTTTTTTATGCTATTGTTGGCTGTTACTTATTGTCAGCATTTTTAACACTTCCTGACGTTATTGTCTGGTCTACTTACTGGTATTTTCTGTCAATTTTGCTGTTAACTGACAGCCAGTGGCAGGCGTATGAGTAACTGTCACATTGTACATGCACTAAGTACATGTTACATCAAACGGAACTTGAACACATTCAGGAAGGCAGAGAAGGAGCAGTTTTCAGGAGAAAAAAATTAGGCCATTTGATAAGTTTTAAAAATAAAAGTCCCATAATTTAATTTCTTCAAAGATGCCTACTGAACTTTGCATAGTAGGTCATGTTTTCATAGTGTTTATGCTTTTTACCAAAACCTGCCTGCTTTTGTATTAGGAATGAATGAATCTTTCAGTATGAGCATCAAGTACTATTATAACATTATATTTTTTATGACATTTCCACTCCTTGGCTTGTCTGCACCATGTCTGTAGCTAACATCCTGAGTCTCTGTGTGAGGTTTTTAAACAGCCCTCCCCATCCTCGTCCCCATTTAAAGAGCAGTTGGATCCCAAGGGCACCCCCGTGCCGCCCCCCCTTGGTCTTGTGGGCTGTGAGTTTGTCTCCTGTGGGACACCCTCGTACCGGAAAAGTTCTCCGTCCACAGGTAGGCTTCATTAATTCATCTGTTATTATCCCAGGCTGGTGGGGGCGGGGGGGCACTTGGCGGGGAGTGGAGCCTCTTACAGCACATCCATCTTTTTTTGAACTGTTGATACACTATAACCCACTTTTTTAAGGTCTGTATATGAAATTGGGGGGGGGGGTCGCTGGATAAAATGATTCAGTGTTAATGTCGGCATGGAGACCACGGATGTGCATGAAAACAGCAGGAAACTGTGAAGAAGAAGAGGATCGCGCACTGCCTGGGGGCATGAGAAGAAGGGGAGGGGGTGTTCGGTGAAAAAATAAAACCTATGGGTGCACACTTTTACAGATGAGGGCCTTTTGATTGCCCACAGTTTCCTGTAGAGGCAGGAAGTGAGGCGAGCTCATTTACGCTCTGGCCTTGCAGGAATTTGCGGACCTTCGGAACCTCGGGAGCAAGAACTCACACATGCCATCAGGGCAGAGACTGGGAGGACGAGAAGCCATAACGCGGTGCCCCACCCGGTGAATTGCAGTCGCTCGAGGTGTTTATGACCTGACTGGCCATACCCCTATTAATCAAAGCCTCTGAACTGCAGCCAATGTGCAAGAAAAGTCACAGCTTTTATTTACACACTGGGGCACGACTGAGATCTATTCAAGGGCCCTTCAAAAGCGCCTTTAAAAATGATTTTGTCATTTCCTGAATGATTCCAGAGACATCCAAAATGACACGATACCCAATCCTAACCACTACCAACGCTATTAATTTAGCTCAGCTAATGACAGCACAGGAAATTGTTTGATGGTTTTTAATTTGGTTTTTTAAAGGGAGCACTATAGGTCATTTAACATCGGTTTAATTTTACACTAAATGGGGAATTCTTCTGGACAGAGATGACTGGGAATGGTAGTGTCCCTTAGGCTTAGGAGTCCCCAGCTGGGACAAGCACTGGGTCAGGCGGATGGTCAACTATTAGACAGACAGCAGGCTTGATTTTTTTTATTTCTTTTTTGTTACAGCTAATTTGCATACAGGCCTTTTCTAATATCATATTTCGTTTTTTTCGCAGTAAATATTGGCTTACACTTACTACCCAGATAAACAGCCTTACACATTATTTCTGACAGCTTAAAACTTTTGCACAGTACTATATATCATCATGGTAACGATATGTATATAATATAGCCTAATTATCGGCGTGACTACAGCGGGGGAACCGCCGTCTCCCGGCTCCCAGTGAGAGGACGCGCCGGCCAGTGCGAAGCTACAAGCATCCGTGACCGCTGTTCAAAGCTGTCCTTCCCTGGCCAGACCTGTCGCTTTTTTCCAGACCTTTGCACCTTACTACCTATTTAGCGGAGGTTTAATAACTTGGGCTGAAAGAAAGCAGGTTCAGAAAAAGAAAAAAAGGAAGATTTACATGTTCGGTGGTGCGCCTGAACATATGCCAGCTATTCTGTTTTCCCATGGGGCCAGCGGTAGTAAAAACTCGTACTTTAAATAGGCTGCGCGATTTCTTTTGCCCCATAAATCTAAAATGGGTGGCTATTTATATATTTTCTTTAAGTTTTGAGTCATGTGGCGTTATCCGTCATATTGACAGGGCAATTAGGGCTGCTACACATCGCTATGCCAGCCGGCTCAGGAATGCCATGAAAGACGCTATGAAGTAGTCGTTACTATAAGTACATGCAGTCTGTGTCGGCCTTAGCCATTTGTAATACACCTTAAAAAGACTTCATTCCTTCATTCTATCATCTGTCTGTCTGCGTATGTATTTTTTGGTTTGTTATAATCAAAATACACGGTCATTCTTTTCCGAATGTATTTGCCTCCTTTTGACAAAAAGCATCTGAGCATCTAAGTAAAAAATAAATGTGAAATGTAAATGAATCTACCCCTCCATTCATTCTGCTGCTTTGGCCAGAAGCCCTCGGCTGCCGTCATGCTCAGTGCTTCCACATTCAAATAAAATTCACTTAGTTCTGCATTCAGAGTTTGAAGGAATGGAAAAAATGAAGTGTGACGGCCTTAATTAGCGACTGGGTCGTGAAGTGCGCGAGGGGGGATTCCCGGCTTGCACAAGCTGGATGGCAAAGCGGCTTTCCCCGCATCGCGTCCGTTCATCAGGCTGACGCCCGTTAAGCACAGCTGCCCGGGCGGCTTCACATGGTCCCCCTGCGGGAATACCTGCCGATTTGCCTGGTTTTGCTGCAACGAAAAGAGGCGGCAGAGGACCTGGTTCAGTGAAACGGGCCAGCGCAGGTATCGACTAGACGCTGCATCTCAGTTCAGCCGTGCATTTATAGACACGTACAATCCTGCCGGTATTTGAAGTATCATTAATATTACGGTAATATTGCAGCAGCGGCTTAATTATGACAGTGAAAATGATTCGTCCTCAGGGTTATGTTTGTAAACACGGATCACGTCGCCCAGTTATAATTTTTATGCTGAATCCTGACTCTAGGGTGGATTCAGTATTTGTGGAAGGTGTAAGATGAGGTTAGTGGGCAGCTGTGAGACATGCTGTGGAATAGGAGCTCTATGACCAAACATCACCACACGTATCACTGTAAAGGCCCTCAGCCACTGTCCAGCTCTGGTTTCCACATGGAACGATGTTGCTCTCCTTCACGTGGAGAAGTTCTATGGCCTTTCGACTTGCTGATGTCCTTCGCTGTCCACATCGTTCACACAATATTTTCCCAAAGTGATTCCAGAGTACAACACACATACACTTTTAATCAAATCACAGTCCTCAAGCCTGCACTAACATCTTGAAGAAATCCCTCCGCAAAAAAAAAACAGACTCACGCAAACAGTCCATGGACACAGCTTAATTACTTCTGCCCCTGGAGTACACCAACTTTGCCCTTGCTTTCATTAGGATGTTTAGCATTGCTGCATTTTAGTCTGATTAAAAAAAAACAAAACGCACTGTTTATTTGAGCAGTAAGACCATCGGAATTCAAAACCGGTCCCTTTATATGGAGGCTAAATTGTGTATATCGTTTTTAGCCAAGGAGATTTCATTGTTCCTGTGTGCTGTATATGAATACAGTAGCAGAGTTCTTTCAGAAACCCTGTCGCCCTTGTGGTCTAGCTAGCAGCCGTTTCCCCCTGTTCAGTTTTAAGTTTCTACTCCACACAAACCTGCTCTCCTGCCAAACCCTTGTGTTCTCTTCACATGCTACCCCATGTGTGTTACCAGCTCTTCGTTTACACCTTACGATCTCCTTGGAAATAGTCAAAGGATTCCGCCCGATGGGGAAGATGATGGAGGCCAATCGTTGTTGTTCACAATAACCCCATACATCCGAGACTCCATGAGTGTTTATTTTCCTGGAACGTGTCCTTAAAAAGCATCTCAAATTCAATCTGCGCTAACGAGCTTCAAGACATCCCAGACCGCAGGCCTTTGACATGCCAGCCCCCAGCCCGTTCGCTGCGTGATGACCGTCTCGAGATGCACTGCGGCTGCGTTCAATTTTTGTAAAACGAATCCCTTTGTCGAATCCGGCTATTTGAAAAACCTGTCACAAAGTCATACGAAAAGAGGAAGGCAGCTGGGACAAAGTTGTGAATTATAGGGACAAGGAAGAGATTTATAAATCTCCAGCAGCTGCTTTCGAATATTTTTTTAAGGCATTACTGTTTGGAATGGCCGTTTGGAAATATCTGAGAATGTGATATCCATCTGTATTTATGCCTGGGCCATGGATCATTTATAAACAGAGGAGAATAAAACAGACCCCAAACTAACCCGCAGTCATCTTCATAGCCACGTGCCAGAGCGCACTGACCACACAGGACTGGCCTCCGAGACTTAATCAGTTCTGGCATCTTTTTTGCATTAATGTTTTTAACGTGTACATATATATATATAAATGCAAAAAGGATGCCAGAGTGTATATATGTATATATATATATATGTGTGTTTGTGTATATATATATATATAGTTATATATGTAGAGTATATCAGTTTACACGTTAAACTGGTTGGTTGGGATGTTTTTCCCAGTCTGACAGGGGCGAGTCTGGTTTATTTAAATGAGGAGGGGCATCTCTGGGGGTGTTTATGGTCAGACAGAGGTCTGGGTTCAGCCAAACCGCGCGTTAATGTGGAATAGATGGGTGAATCAATGGACTACAGCGGCAAGACCATCACATAAGCAGACACAATGGGGGGGGGGGGCTCTGGACCAGTGTGTGTGTGTGGGGTGGGGGTATTTGCAGTAGAATGCAGGTCCTCCAATAGATCCCTATTTCCAACCCCAACCCCCCCCCCCCTCCACTTTCCCAATCCAGACCAGGCTAGTCGATTATATTCAGTGCCTCCGGTGACATAGGATGGAATTCATTTCAAATCTCTTAAGGGCTCAATTGGTTTTTATTTGATGCTTATTCAATGTTTGCTTATTTACCCCCGAGGGCACTGAAATATAACAGAACTGGCCCATGTGTCAAAACCCGTCTAGACAAAAATGAGCCGTGGAAATGGGTCGGAAAATTCCTTCAACAAAATATGAGCTGGCTGTGGCGCGGGGACCTGGATCTGGACAGGATGTCTCAGATTGTCATACTTGTGACACATTGAAGAATCTACTGCTCATTTAGCTGGTTGTAACCAACAAAAAAGTGCCCTCCTCCTCCTGACAGCTACATCTACACCTTCATCAATGCCATCCTCTCATTCAGGTTCAGTTTCTGGATTGATCACATGGCCAGGCACCTGGCACACAGTACCCCTCCAAATCCAGAAACTAAACAGTAACATGGCATAAGACTCATTCCAGGCAGGGGGACGACCAGGACCATGTGGCCCTGGAATGTGAGCCGCCCGAGGGTGATGGGAGCCGAGATGGTTTTAACGAATGAGGAATGACAACAAAAGACAGTCATTTTGGCCTCGACACAAGGGGGAGGCACAGGAATCGAGGAGGGAGCTGGACTGTCTATCCTGGACCAGAGAAAATGGGACGCAGTCAAGTGTGTGGACTGATGATAAAGAATAGGTGTACTGAACAAATGGGTTGCTCACCTGACTTCACACCGCCGATGGAACATCTGCAGTGCCCCCCCCCCCCCCCATTATACATGGTTTTGATATTCAAACATCCTCCATTTCATCCACCATTTCATCCATCAGGTGAGGTGTGTGGGTTAGTGGGAAAGTTGCCGGTTCAATTCCCAGGGTTTGTGGAGTGATGTCATCACTGGGCCCCAGAACAAGGCCATTAATTGCCCCAGGGACTGTCTGACCCTGTTTTTCAATTGTCACTTCAGATAAAAGTGTATGCTAAACAAAATTTGGTACCACTTTACTTGATGGGGCACAAATAATATAGCATTATACTATTATGTATTAATTAACCACAAACTAAGTCTTAGTTACATACTGATCTCATATTAATTCATTATTAATTAGGACACATCTTTCATCTTAAGCAGTTAGTATACTTGTTACTCTGTCTGTTAATTCTTTAAACCTTTGTGAACTACTGAAGGAACTATTGAAGGAACCAGTAATGAATAACACTGTATGCCGCCCAATACTGATCTCATGTTTGCTCATTAATGAAGCGACACATCATTTATCTCAGTCAGTTACTGTATTTTTTCATAATTTCTCCACAATATGTACTTCAGTAGTAACTGAGTTATTACTAAGTATTTGTGTTCCGTCAAGTAAAGTGTTACCCAAATTTTTAATAATGTGTTAAACATACAGGTAGATAACTTATTCCTGGGACACTATATTAAGAATTTAAGAAAGACAACAATTAATCAAATGAATCCATACATCTACAAAAGCACTTATAACTGAAACAAAGTAAATGTTACCCCTGAGATGCTTTCAGACACATACAGGAAGCAGTCGATCAGCCAGGAAAATGCGGAACCCGAATCCTTTTTTTATTAGTGGGAGTGTTTGATTTTGTGGTGAGGATGGTGATGAACCTGGTTCTTTTTGTTTTTCCTGGATGGTGCAGAGCAGAAATCTCTTAAAGTGGCCACTATTTTGGGAGTAAAATTTAAAATAAGAATGGCACATATTACAGTAAAAGCAGCTTTTCCGGGGGGGTGGGGGAGGTCAGATGTATCGTTGAGGGGACTTTGGAATGTGGTCCGAGTGACAGCAGAAACCAGAGTTCAGGAATTTATAGTGAGACACATAAATAAGATTTTAAAAACACATATGCATTGAAGGATGGACGATTGCTCCTCTGTGAAGCCATTCAACCGTTTGGAAAAGAAATATGCGACTGAAAGATGTGGATGGTAAAAATACAGTATTACCACCATTTTGGCCTCGATTCTGTGCAAGTGTTGATAACTCACACCCACTACTGTATGCACTCCTGTTAGGTGCTCGGGAAAAAGGACGAACCGAACAAATGAAGGTGAGTGTGACAGTATCCATCCATCCATCATGGGGAGCTTATCCCAGGGGATGAGACAGAGGGGTCACCCTGGGCAGAAAGCCAGCTTGTCGCGGGCCACACACTCACACTCTCACAAGCTCACACTGTGGTGGATTTAGGGAGGCCAGTTAATCTGACTGTGTGGTTTTGGACTGGGAGATGAGAACAGTATCCAGGAGACACCCCTGCAGACATGGAGATCGCATTCAAATACAGAGCAGGGGAGTCTGGCTCGAATCCGCACCCCTGGAGGCATAAGGCTATAGTGCTGCCCACAGATCAACGCAAAGCAGCTCTCATGAACCACGAATTAATGGTGGCAGGCAGCATAGAAACAAGAAGTAGAAACTGTGAGAGCTTGTATTTAATTTGGTACGAGCTCTAAACTGAGTTTAGGTTTTAGATGACCAGGTGATGTTATCTCCACGAGCCGGCTGATGGCAGTTATTAAATGGTATTGAAATATATGTGTTGCTTGGAGCCAGAGCGTAACACACTATCCTGTATGCTTTTTTTCACGCAGAGAGCGACAGAGGCCTAGCTGTTCGGAGGTGGTTCCCAGCGTTGGACAGACTTTGTGACTCTTGCCAATGAGAAGCTACGGCACTCTGTCTGGTCGGCGCTGTGACTACGCCCCCACCTTGGGTGTCAGAGGGTTTGCCGGGGTCTCAATTCTCCATCACACCCTTGAGGGTGGGTGGAGGACCCGTGCCAGAGGAGTTACATGCCGCTATAGCAGCTATATAGCAAAGTTGGCGCCTGTTCTGGTGTGATTAAAGCACAAGGCCGCAGCTGTTGCAGGATAAATACTTCTGGGAAGGGCATTTTGGGACAGAGGGAGGGGACGTGGGTTCAAGACCAGATGGGCCTGAAGAATATGGTGTAGGAATGAGGGGAGCCTTTGCTTGTTCGAAGTTATATGTAACGGATGGATAAATACAGCCATATTGAATTTCAGGCAGTGTTTCGGGTCACCCGCGTCACACACAGGTCTGCCCGGCCTTCCCTGCGAAGCTCCTGCACCTGTGGATCGCACACAAGTCCTCCAGCATACTGCGGTATGTTTAGAAATGGGGGGAAGTAAAGGGGGCGCTTCTTGCGGCAATCAGAGCCATTCCTTGGATGTTTGCAGTTAGCGCAGGGGCTCTAAATTCGAACCGTCGGCGCTATGCGCTTTGTAAGTATACGCAACAAAAGCAGGAATCTGTGAGTGTGCGTGACACAGGCGGGCTGATGTGCAGCAATACACTCGCTTGAGGGGATGAGGTGGAGCTGGCCCACCAGTGGCCTCTTCAGCTGGGTATCTCCATCACAGGGCTGGGTATCTCCTTCACAGGGCTGGGTATCTCCTCATAAGCTTGGGTAGTTGTTTACCCTTGAGCCATGACGAGCCACCAAAGATGCAGCCTGTTAAGAGTCTCATGTTGAGAGTCTTTTGCTCAGTCCATCATCCTTGGTATACACAAATCCTGGCTATATCTCTCTGAGGCATGGCCATTAGGTAGTTGAGAGGTGCTTCCTGGCTTTGTGCAGCTTACACAAGGTCATTGTGATTGTTTCCAGTGACTCTTGTGAGCAGGAGAACTCCTCTGAAGACCTTGAACCCATCAGCGGTGTGGTCCAAACATCCTGATAATGATCCTTGGGCATTAGAGGTTTGCATACATTCTTCTATGGGAACATTTCTCTGTATTTGAAGTAGAGATCAAAGCCACCCCCTTTTTTATATTGTGGGAAAGATCTAATCAGGGGCGAAGGGGGGTGGCTGGAGGTCCAATTTCAGTAGAATAGGCTGCGTTATTACCCCAAGGTTCAGTTTCAGCGGGTTAGGCTGTACTGTTGCCTGGGAGGTCGCAGCTGCTGTACGTCACCTCAGAGAGAACAGCTGTGGTCCGACGGCTCATCTCAGTCACCCCCCGAACCCCCGTGAGTCTGCTAGAACCGGACTGCGGGCCAGTATCCCTCTTGTTATTCACGACACTACAGCCATTGGGCTAATAAACCTCCCAGTTCAGAGCTCTTTTGGTTTTAGCCGTGGAAACGGCAACATGACCGATTTGTGGGGCCCGTGGGCAGTGCTTGCTGGTCCCTGACGGACCAGACCTGGGTCTCATAATGAGGAGGTGATGACTGGCCACGTTTTTAAGCTCAAGGAGAAGGAATTCAGAGAGGAGTGCAGCTGTATCATTATTCAGATACTTTGCATTTTGATGTGTCCAGCATTGGGACTCAACTGCTTCGGCCAGCGGTCGTCCCACAAGGGCCCCCCTGCGGGGTCCCCTCTCGCTGCCTCTGCGGTACCATTGGCTCGTCACTTGGCTCATCACTAAGGCCTCAACGGGGAAGATGGGAGCCTACGGCGCCAGCCAGACCCACTGAGGCCCTCATCCAGACCCCGCTGGGTGCCTTGTGTCACACTGAGGGCCACACTGGAGTTGGGAGACGCCAGCCTTCCCCTGGGCTTGGAACGCGCCAGCTCTGCGTCATCACAGACATCTGGAATGAGACACAATTTCCAGATTAGAAGACCCTCAGCTCCTTTTGCATTTATTGCGACGGCTCTACCGGGGCCCTGAGAAACAACCCAGAAGGGGAGCATGCACTCTGGAAACTGCTTGTTGTTTACAGTCAGAAAGGAGAAGGTTTGAAAAACAGCACAGTTTGATCACGCTGTGCCGGTTAGCAGCAGAATGAAGAGAAGTATATTCTGTCAAAATCACAAATTCTTTTCTGTAGCAGTCCACTTGAGTTATGACAGCTAAAATGCACCCTGTGCCGTCAAATCGGATTGGTTTAGTCAGCTTCGGTGACTATGAGGCATGAATGGTAATTTTCAAACTAACCTAACTGATATTTTTTAAATAAGTAATGAATGGATTATCCTCTGTTAGCTAAGTCCTTTAACTTTGGTTTGAAACTGTGCTTATCCATTTGAAGTTTACCACTTAAATAAGGAAAAAAAAACTAAATAAGGAGTAAATTAAGGTAATTTAGTTAAAGTGTGAGGTGTCTGGCTAATGGAATGAAACTACACCGGGGTATATGGTGGGGGGAAGTCATCACCACTTTTCTATAAAGTTCCAGAGGCTCTATGACAGGACCTTCTGTATCCAGTGGGAGACAAGGTGAGAATTTCCATTGTCACCTCCGTTAGCCAATCAGACATCCCGACTTTCCTTTGGAGCCAAACCCAGCGCAGCACTGGGTGGGCGTTCGGCAGCCTGGACTTGATAAGGCCCAATTGATCGAAAGGGGTGGGCAGATAGTCATCCCTGATATCATCAGCCAGAAGAGGTGGCCTGAAACAAATACCCATTGTGTCGTCCAAGACGTCGTCAGATACAGATACAGTGCCAGGATGGGCCTCCCAAGGACATACGTCACCTAGAGACACATAAATAAGCACTCGATCAGTTACACCCCTTCCCCGGAGCCCCCAGATGAGTCACTACCACGGGACACATGCCTACTCTGTTTACATGAAGCATCTTTAATTTTGCAGCGTCACATGCGTCTCTGCTTGTGCCACTGCACCAGGAGGCATTTGAGGTTGAGCTTTTTTACAGCCCCACCACTAGGAGGCGCCGTAATTTAAGTGGTCACACTCTCTGAAATGAGATTAGTCTCCCGTCCGTATCTGTGGCGTGACTCAGCGCCAACAGAAATATTTACGAATCTTTGGCCCCTTGTGAAATAAAGGAGGTACGAGACCTCGGGGTGACCACTGGCATGACACCAAGGTCGATTCATTCTTTTATTTCACGAGAGACACTTTACATCCAGTATAACACCTCCAAGTTCACTACGCTAAGAGTCATTAGTGGGACACATTTTAAAAATGTCAATAAAATGCATTATGAATACTGTAAATTGTGGCAAGTGAATCTTCCTTATAGTCTGGTATAGACCTTATGATTTGATGGGATCCTTGGAAATACCTTTGGTGGGATATGAACTCCACAAATCATAAAATAGTGTAACTTATTTAAATGGACAGATAAAATTCAGCAAGCTCCATTTTTATGTTTCATCGTGTTACATTACAGCGTTTCATCCATCATTGAAAATGCTGATATTAAAGTCCAGCCCGACTCTCTGAAATAAATCCCTAAATCCCAGCTCTTAGCGGTACGGATATGGGGGCCTTCAATGAGGCATTAAAATGGCAGACAGCTAAAACCGCAGGGCCCCTGCGCTCTCATTGGCCGAACTGGTATGATGAGCTGAAACGTGGAGCAAAACCAAACCACAGGCAACTGGGGACGACATCTGAGGCCTCTGGTTAGGTTCAGCGGATGTGCATGGAAATGGCTCCTTTTCGGAATCATTCCGGAACTCTTGACACTGTGTTTACACATTTGTGACGTTATATATATACGTTGTCACCTTATTTTACATCTTAATCAGGTCTTACGATACATTCGACCAATATCATACTTGGTTTTTAAATTTTATTTTCCATTTTCTAAGGTGTTACTATCAGTTCTGGTCTTTTGGTGTTTCTTGCTTATTTTTAATGTTGTTCATGTGTGTTTGTTTATTTATTGTTTATTCATTGTTTCCATAACTATCCTTTGACGTGTCTTTGTTGTTGTTCAGTAATGTTGCTATTAGGAGTGAATCAAACAGTTTTTTGTTATATGTACAATCGTACAATTGTAGAATTCTGATTTGGAATTGTGAGCCACGTTGTGCACAGAGCACTTTACCACCCCCATCCAGTTTCACGGGGCCACTCACGTGGACGTCAGCCGACTCTGCCAGGAACGTGCAGCTACACGAGAAGGGAAAGTGGCCTCTTTTTTGGTCGTTCGGCCTGCCGTGTTGGAACGGTGGATCTACAAAGCTGCTTCTAATCCGTTTGATTATCCGGACCGGCCTGAAACAAAGGGCCTCTTTCAATCGTGGCCATACTTAGAGAGCCATGTGATTCGGCGACTCAAGGAATCTTTATAACTTGAAACATTTCCCATGTTTTTTTTTTCCGCATCCGTTTGTTTCTTACTCAGTCCGTGCCTCAGATGGCTGGCTTCTTGAAGTCCCTGGCGTACGAGTGAAAGTAAAATCAGGGCCGATTTCTGGCAGGCATCAGATTAGAAGACTGAGCTTCTGCATCATCTGTCTCATGGGTCACGTCACTGCTCCAGATGGTTCGAATTTGCATCGATTTATAGAAACGCCGTCGGTCTGGTCGCTTATCGTTGGGCGGCATGGTCTGCCAAGTAGATTTTTATTCGGTAGGAAGATAGTAGAGTCCCAAAAACATGATTCAGATAGTCATCCCTGTAATCAGCAGCCTGAAGACGTGGCCTGAAAGCATAAGAAACGAGAGTGCAGAATAATTTCCAAAATTAACCATCCTTAAACCAGCTTCCAATGAGCAAGTTCCATACATTGTGCGGATCATTACGGAAACCATGGAGAGTTGATTGCATTCTGGCTAACAGGAGCTATGTCCTCGCCGTGTGCAGAAGAGAAGAAGGTGACTCTTCCATATCAGTCAGCAGCAGTGTCACAAACCGGAATTATAATTATTATGCATCAATATCTCTCAGCCATAGCTGCATATCTGCATAGAGTCCTGCTGAGCCGTAGTAGTAGGAGTACTACTAGCAATAGTAGAGTAGGAGTATTAGTAGGAGTAGTCGGAGTATTAGTAGTAATAGTAGGAGTATTTGTAGTGATAGTAGTAGTGGGAGTATTCGTAGTAATAGTAGTATCATTCATAGTAATAGTAATACAAGTATTTGTAGTAATAGTAGTAGTAGGAGTATTCATAGTAGCAGTAGGAGCATTCGTAGTAATAGTAGTAGTAGGAGTAGTGGCAATAGTAATAGTAGCAGTAATGGTGCTACATTCGTGCAGCTGGGATACAAGAATAGTGACACATTGTAATGCAGTTGGAACAGTCGCCAAACCCCTGGTTGAGCCCCTACCCTTAACAAGGGCCTGTTAAAAAGCTCAGCTCTAAACTCCCCACCCGAAGACAAACTTAAATTTTTTTTAGGAAAAGTGAGATGTTTGTATATACAAGGCAATGGGTGATATATTAATAGAACTGGAAATGAGGGTAATGTTAATGGTGAAATCAGCTTCTCTTCCATTTATACGCACTAAGCAATTGCTCACGTGTTCCTCACTTTGCAAGTAACACAAATAAGGAGGAGCATCACTTAATATTTTTGCTGCATGTTTCTTTTGCGATTGGGATGAATAAAATTATCCACAGCCGTTTAAAAGTAAGCAAACCACATTTTTCTGATCTATTATGCTTTCTCGGTGTGTGATCTGTAAAGCAGTTCATAACCGCGCGCTTGTTCACACCGCCGTGACGGAATAACAAGCACAGATGTTGCAATTTGTGCCATTGGAGTGGATGTTTCCCAAGCATTGTTGATATTGGAATATGACAGTGTCACATGACATGTGACATTACGCACTCGAATGAGTCCCTTCTGCTTTTATGGGGGATGGGTTCTCCGGGAACCATTGTGTTCATTCGAAACATCTTGGGTGAAAGGCTGGAAATCGCCAGAGGTTTCCGGCACGTTCCAGAACATGTGTCGGGGCGTCACTGCCAGGAATCGCGAATGTGTCAACTGGTTGAGTCATGTGATCTCCAAAAGGGCATTAGAGAGCGGTGAGATATTTCCATCCGCTTGCCATCCGCACTGGTGAGGCTAGCGGCTGGAACCCTGAGCCGGTCGGGGAGCAGTACACACACATTGCGCACTGAAATGTCCAGCATGTAACCACCATTGTGGGAGTCCAGGAGCAGAGCACATGGTGTAATGCTTAATACAGATGTTTATCTCATCAATATGAGTGAAAAGAGGTTCTCTTGTTCTGTTTGTTTGCAGACAGTGGGCGCTTACACTTCCTCAGACCAAACGCTCAGACTTGTCATCTTAATGAGGAATGTGAAGCTGCAGATCATCGTTCTGGAGCATCTCAGTTCATCCTTAGCAGAGCCAAAAGCACCATACTGACAAATTTTCAGCTCTGTACTAAAATTAATCAAACCCAAACTGTATCATGCCCTGACGCTATCGGTGGTACCAGGCATGGGTGCCACGTTGGTCCGGGCTGATTTTTTTCCAACTCTCCTGGGAGCCAGCTTCCAGGTTCTGAACAGCTGTACCTATGCAACCACGACATCTGGGGTCCAACAGGGCCCGAAAGGGGCACAGCTGGAAATCATCGGTGTTCAGGTCTGTGGGCTGAATCACACACATACCAGGCAGAACTAGCTGGGCATGTAAGCATGCAGAACCAATGTGGATTCTTCTTATCCAGTGGCCTAATGGATAAGGCATAGTCTCCTAAGCCAGGGATTGTGGGTTCAAGTCCACTCTAGGGAATGATCACAAAAAAAAGCAGTGTTTAGTTACAGGTTTTTGGGGCAGTGTGTGGCTCAGCAGGTTAGGACACTGTGCCTGTGATTGGAAAGTCGGTGGGTCTCATCCCTCACAGCAGGGATCTCAGATGGGGCACCTTATGCTAAATCACACTACATTCATTTATCAGATGCTTTTGTCCAAAACAGCATATGAGTGAGGGCAGAGAGCATACAGTTGGGGTCAGACAGTCCCTGGAGCAATTTGGGGGTTAAGGGCCTTGCTCACGGGCCCAACAGTGACATGACTCTGCCAGACCTGGGATTCAAGCAGGCAACATTCTGAGTATAGGCACAAAGTCCTAGCCCACATAGCCAAATGCTTCCTCATCTCATCATTATAGGATCAGTGCTACAAATTCCCAAACACCCAGCAGTCATTGTTTATGAAGTCCAGAACCTTCTGAGAAGCTATAGCCAGCAAGCAGCTTTTTACTGATTCACCAGCAACAAGGTGGCGTAATGAAAGTCACCATCCCTTAATACCAAATGAAAGGGGTCTTTATACTTTACAGTAGGTTTCCCAATTTGGTCCTCAGGGACCTATTGACAGTCCATGTTTTTGCTCCACCTGGGAGGGAGCAAAAATGTGGACTGTCTGGCAGGGAGCTCAGAGGGAGCATGGACCGACTGTGGGTCCCTGAGGACCGGATTGGGAAACATGCTTTACAGAACCAGACGTCCGAATCCCAGTACCAGGTTACTGAAAATTGTAGCAGGATTTAGTGTCAGAAGAATTCCGAAAGTGAAAGGATGCAACTTGAACTACGTGTGAACTCGTAATTGGCATTGTCCTTTAGGAGAACAATATGTGTCCTGTGAGGCAAGCGTGTGGAGAAACCAAGCGATCACAGCAGAACGGTTACATAAGACCGACTCCAAATGAAAGACAGATTCAGACAACAGATCCAACACATGAGTGATGAACTGCCCCTACTGCATGTGACTCGGAGACCCCATCAAAACATGAAAAGTGTCTGTAGCATGGAGAGTCATTACGGGCCCTGAGGCATGGGGGGGGGGTGATCAGGTAATCATCCCTGTTCATCCGTTCTGCTTTCCCAGTTTTTTTTTGATTCCCCCAAAAAGTTGGGTCCATATAACACTACTGGCTATGTAGACTCATGCTCAAGGGCGTCGGAGGGGCATGGATACCCTGGCAGGGGGCTCAGCACTTCATAAGGTCCCCTGAATATGATAACTTATACATTTACACATTACTACCCAAGTGGGCCCAAGGTGACATTTTGTCAGGGGGCTCAGAATTTTGAACGACAGCCCTGCTCAAGCTAAAGCCATGTAGACCCGTACTGGTGGGATGCAGATCCGGCGATGTCTTTGCAGCCTCCAGGCCCAGAGCTTTCGCTCAAAGCCTACATCTGAACCCACATTCCCAGTGTATCCAAGCAGCAGCTGGTTACCGATCAGGAGTGAGACCAGCATCACCCCCCCCCCCATCCCAGCAGAGTCCATGGACAATCAACTGTACGACGCCTATACTGGCGGTTAGATGGACACCTCACTATAGTCCCGTTTAAAAGGTTCAGTGCTGATTGTTTCAGGTCTTCAGCTATTCCCCACAGAGCAGCCATCCAGGAGGCTTGGATCAATCTCCACCCATACTCATTTCTTCAATTAAATCCAATGCACTGTTAAAAATCACCCATTCCAACTTCTCTCACGAGCACCTAACCCCAGTGTTATTTTTGGGGTAGAAGTGACCCCAGTCCATTTTCAAAATGAGGTTAAATTCTATAGATTCTAGAATTCAGAACGGAAGAAGTAAAATACACAAAGGTTAAACTGTGGCAAAGTGAGATGACCCCCAAAACAGGAATGGTTTAACAGGTGGAGGCCACTGACATTTTTCCCTCCTCATCTTCTCTGACTG
>JAAGVU020000038.1:21315970-21367732 GCA_011763525.2 Mormyrus iriodes
TGGGCTGCCTGGAAATGAAGGCATAGCGCACTGATGATGTTGCACTCCTTCCACATTTTGGACCAGAACTGACAGGCTCTCTTGGAAAGTGATAATACTCCAAACTCATGAAAGCTATTTGTTTACTTTGATGTTTTTGAGTGGATGGACACCCAGATGGTTCCTGTTATAGTGTCACATGTGACATGGAGGCATTACCTTGCGTGCCTCAGATATGCTTTTGCTGAACAGAGGGAACACATGAGTTTCACCAGAGGCATTTGTTCTCCTCTGTGCCAAGAAAATGTGACACGAACCCCTCCTGTAACTAAGTCAAATTTATCATCCATCTTGTTATATAATGAACCCACCCCAGGCTGACAGCATTTAATGTAGATAATTGTATAGCTTCATTAAACACAGCCCTATATTGTTTGATCTTCATAAATAGCACTGTGATTCATGATAACTTAATAAAAACAGTCTGAATTCATAAAACACAGAATCGTATTGTTTTTATCTTTATAAAGACCAGCGTAATTTGTGATATCTCCATAACTACAGTCTAATTTCATTATACCCAGCATCTCCATAAATACTTGGTAAGCACCACAATTACATGGTCCATGCCTTTGAAGACCTGATCTCTGAGGTATACAGGGGGCGCTGTTTTGCCTCTTAGTCATTTATCAAATCTGGTGTTTGTTAACCAAGAACAGAGGTGACCCTCTAGAGTCCAAGCTGAGGGCCTGCATCCAGCTTGGGAAATTTAACCCCAACTGTTAGCTTCCCTGCCTCAAGGACAAGCATGTCACACTCATTGGGCACCTCTGTATCGTCATGTGACCATTAACCTGCAGGTGGCGCCAAATCGCAAAAGCACGCCACTGTTCGAAAACACATAAAAAATAATCGACGCATTTAAAGCGGTGTACGAAGATGTAACACGGATGATCCATGATCCGTGAAGTGAGCAACATGAATGCCGTGTGTCATCGGGCAATAAAACGGGAAATTGCTCTGCCATCTGGTCGTTTCCCTTTATTTTTATTGGCTGAGGACTTTACCTCTTATTTTTTAGTGGTGGGGGGAGGTCATGTCTCCCACTGGTAGTAAAGGGCTCCCAAAGCCATAATTCCACATAGCGCTGCGAATGACCGGCCCGAGAGCTCAGGGCCGACACACTGACACTCAGGACGGATACAGGAATCCTTGTCCAGCAGAGGTGATATCTAGTCCCCAGTCCCCCCACCCCCTTCCCCCCCATGCCCATAACCATCTGCTGAATATCCAGTATAAACATGTCTGAAATATAGATTTAAGATGCGGTGAAAGGGGCGAAAAAATCCCACAAAGACTGGGCTGTAAATCCCAGGTCCCCACGCTGCTGGAAGGACATCCCATAAATGTCCAGCTAGCAGTGACCGGCAAGATTAACTGCAGTTGAGAGAGGGCTGCCCATCACGCAGAAACAGATGCTTCTAGATCGCTCACCTGTGGCTCTCCTGCCTGCCCCTGTGTCTGGACAAAGACCTCAGCGTGTCAAATAGGACTGGTGCCCAACACTGGGACAGCGGCACCTGCCCTCCTAACTTCTATTGGTTGCTACAGAGAAGACTGGATTTAGATAGATGACATGTGCCTTTGGGCAGATGGTGCACATGCTATGTTGTGTGTTTTGGGGCATGGGGAAGAGGGTGTGACGCACAACCGTCCTGATGAATCTACCGTTCACGGGTGCTTACCAAGACAAACAGGCCTAATTGATTGGTCTTGGCCCCGCCCCATCCCTCGCCTTGCATCCGTTTAACGTTCTTTCCCTTTGTAATGCCGCCTCAGTCGTTCCCTATTTCTTCTTTCAGTGGTCCCTCCTGCACTTCTTTATTTCTCACCCCGTTTTAGAACCAGAATCAGAAAGAGCTTTATTAGCCAAGTCTATTAAATATACAGGGAATTTGCCCTGCCCTGGTTTCAAAACAATTATTTACACGTGAAAATTTTATACATACGTTTTACACTAGACTGTGTACCTACATTTAGAAGCAGCATGGGATGGAATAAAAGGTGAAATTAGTCAGCTGGATAGCAGGTGCAGGTCCTAATAGAGTAATAGATAGATCTCATTACATAACGTCAAGTAATGTGATCATCCCATTTAAAACACTGGCATGAGAGAAAACGTGTCATCACGCACAAAAATCAACACAGGTGGCGCTTGTGAGCAAAAGCTCGCATCCATCAGATTAAGTGTCAGTGACAGATTTTACAGGCCCTGTTCTATTTGTTAGACAGAACTAATGACACTGACGAGCCTGCTGCCCGACCCGTGACAAGCCGCCAGCTGTGGGACGTGCAGATGATTGTGAATTCCGGAACCTTCCGCCTTCAATTCACAATGTGCCCCGAAATCCATCTTTATCCTCAAACAGGAAGCAACCTTCATCATTTCCTCAGGGAGACTCTGTCTGAGCCCACTTCGCAGAAATGCCAATTTTACACAAGAGGCTTGCACGCAGGGGGGGGTGGACTCTCCATTATCCTATGGACGTATCCATAAGCCCCCCAAAGCTTTGGGAAACATCCCACCATACGGTTAAGGCCCCAGCTGTCCATACCAAATACAGCTGTGCATTCTGCTGCTTAAAAAAAAAAATCACAAAATGAACTGATCTGCAGGGAAATACATTACTATAGACCCCCTTTGATCGCAATCTGGCGCCACAGGCTTCAAACATATATTCCATATGCATTAAAAGAAAAAAAAAAAAGATAATTCAGAGGTGTTTGAAAATAAAACAAAAAAAAAACTTTGAAGTGTGCCTTTCCACGTTTATGGCGAGAGCATGAATGGCGAGCGGGTGGTTCGCTAAACGGGGAGTTAAGGGCAGGTCCAGCCCCGCTAGCACGTATGGCCCGTATGCACGTGTGATCCACATCGGCTCGCAGCTGGGACGTGTCGACCCTAATGTATTTTTGATGCTGCGGCCAAGCTAAATTATATAAACGAGCGAAGGGGCTGGCTGCGGAACTGCTCAGCGCCCAGGGAAGGGAGATTAGTTTCATTATAAATCTTTAAAGATAATTAGGAAGTGGAAGGAATCCAAGAGTCTGGCTAATGTGAATCAGTTCCTTGAGAATTCCTGGTCTAAAATAAGTAAATAGAGGTAAACATGACTGTTGATAAATAAATTCCTGTTTAGCTGGGATATTGACTGGGATGCGGCCATCTGTCGAAAACAAGAGAGGGAGAAAAATCCTCCCAGTTCACCAGCTCGTTCTAGTGTGAAACCTAGCACCTTCACCCCCGGCCCCCCACACTGGTCAGTGTCAGGGCGCATAATATTACGCTTTTTGTTTTCATAACTGCTGTGATACAGGGGTGCAGTTTCCGGCCTTCCTCCGGGGGGCAGACATACGCCGTGAAATTTCACCCTGAGCGTAAACGTGACTGCTCTGTGACAGTTTCCGTATGAGTGAAAACATTCATGTTTGCAAAAGGTTTAACTGCGTGGAAATAAGGTTTCAGTGCACCATTGAATTCAGGCATTAACGTGACGCTGCCAAGGTTTGGGGGGGCCCCTATTGGCCAGAAACATCTAAGTGACTTTTTGAGTGGGGTCCCAGAAATAACAAACCTGCCTTGGCTTCTGTGACACACGATGGTTCACATGACGGGTGGCACAGCTGACAGCCTACAGATATGGGGAGAGCAAACCCACATCCTGCTCAGATAGGTCCCCGAAGACACGGCACGGCAGCCCCATAGGACTTTATGTCATTAATCAGCTTGGAAAGTTTCCCTCTTCACTATAGTAAAACCCCTGTGCTGTCTTTTTGCACATTTAATTGCACATATACTACTACTTTCGCCTGCTACACCTCCTGGAGCATAAGCCGTCAACAAGGAATCACCAGACATCTCTGCCTTGGGCTGTCTTCTCCAACTGGTTCCAAGTGAATCCCATTTTATCGATGTCTGCCTCAAGATCATGGCGCCAGGTGTTTTTTTTGGCCGACCTCTTTTCCTTTTCCCTTGAGGGTTCCACTTTAGGGCTTGCCTGGTGATGTTGGTTACTGGTTTGCAGTTAATATGTCCGATCCAGCCCTATCTTCTCTTCCTTATCTCATCTTCCACAGGAAGCCGGTTTGTTTTCCTCTTCCTCCTGAGGTCGTCATTACTGATGGTGTCAGGCCAGCATATCTGGAGGATCTTCCTTAGGCAATCGTTGATGAAAACTTGCACTTTCTTGACTATTGTCACAGTTGTTCTCCAAGTCTCTGCTCTGCTCCAAGTCTTGACGTTGGTGTCAAACAGCCTGAGTTTGGTGTATGTGTACTGACAGTACGCTGGAACTCCAGATGTTCTTTAAATGCAGAAAAGCTGCTCTTGCCTTGCCGATCCTAGCTAATTGCACATACATCTTTTATTAATTTCTTATATTGTTTTTTTTTAGGATGTTCTGAGTATCGTGTACATCTTCAAATTTGTTTGCACTATGTCTTTGTACTTTGTCTTGCACTGTATGTTTGTTTGTCAGCACTTTACGTTCCTCACCACTGTATGCATCAGAATTTCCCCCTGAGATCAACAAGATCATCTTATGTTACAAGAATATCAATCACCCGCCTGTCCGGGCTCCTCTTGCCTGCTGTCCTGCCGAAGCAGTGCTTCAGAATGGCGATGCAGGGAGGTTCTCCACCGACATGCATTCCATCAAATTACCTTTGCAGCTCGGCTCCTTGAATAGAAAACGCAGGGATAAGCCCCAAAGTCACCCCTCAGGTGACAGGAGGGATGCAGAGAGGCAGAGGAACAGTAGAAGGAGACGTAAAAGACCATTCTTCATATTTCCAAAAGCCGGCTTGCCTTTCCTAGCATCTGCCTGGGACTTGGAGCTGGGGGGGGGCAGTCTGCCTTTGAGACAGGGTCATTCCAATCGGCAAACTGTTCTCTTACAAAGGAAATGGGCTTTTCATCCCACTAGGAAATTCCTGGACTTCTGGCACAAAGGGCAGCATGAAGTGGTACGCGCGCTCTCACAAAAGCTTAAGCCAGACTGTAAAGATACAGTCGCTGAGTTTAAGAGGAAGAAGAAGCACCTCCTTCCTTCAGATAAAGCTTTTCTATCTCTATAAATCAGTCCTACATTGGCCCTCACTGTCTATAAAGCTTAAACGCCCCCCACCCCCACCATTACACATTCAGCAATGACCTTGATAGTTAAGAAGTGGGAATCCAGCTGATCACAGGCAGGAACAGGTTTGTTATTTCTAGGAAAAAAACACATAAAAAGTCACATTGGGGCCTCCTTCCCTCCCTACTGTAGTGACTGTTTGTGGCCAACAGGGGGCCCCATGCAAATGCATAGTTTAAGAGGTGGTAAACACTGTTGCTGATCACATGACTCATAGGCTGCATCTCAATATCTGATGAGGGGAGGTGCAAGTCAGGTGAGAGAATCAGGACAATCATAATCGATGACCATCATCACATGACGGGCCACAGAGAGGTCTGAATTCCACCCCCCGCCCCCCACACCCGCTTTCTGCTCCCAGACAACAATCTCTTACCGGGTAGACCATTAAGGGCCAGGTTTTGTGTCGCCCGACCCGGACACCAAAAGCAAAGGAGAACGAGCGGTCACCCAGCTTTGCTCCTCACCTGACCTGCACATGAGCACAACACTTTTTCATAAAAAGACACAAATGGAGGAGGGGTGGGGGGTTAATATAATCCAGCTCTCCCAGTCCTCAGATCTTTTCATCTTTAACAGGGTCTGCCAGAGTTTAGGGGGCCCTGCCAAACACAACAGGAGCCAGCCTGGACAGCAGTGTAGCCCTCATACCTGAGAGAGGGTGGGCGGGGGTGGAGCAAAGAGGTCAGATGTCACCACTTCCTGTGAGCATTCACACCATCATCATATTACAGCAATTAACGCGAGGATAGGGAAACCCCAACATAATTAAAAATAAATGTTAATATTTATAGTTTGGGGTCGTTTAGAGTGACAGACTCGACCCTCATCTCCTGACTTCAGTGCATCCATAAGAGAGCAGTTTTTATATATCTTATACATGTATGCCCAGATTAGCCTCGTGACCCTGATCAGAATGGATGGATGGATGGATGGAACTGCAAAGACAGCAAGTACCACAAGTCAGCTAAGAAACATCACTGTGTCCCTATACCTCCTGCACCCAATTTTGGCCCAAGATCACCCATTAGACTGTGGATGGATTGAGGCAGAATGCACACAACATATCGTACACAGTCATGTTTGCAGGCAGCTGTAGGAGTGGGATGGGCAGATGTCGCTGACCAGGTGTGGGGCAGCAGTAAGCCTTCGATCCTGCCTGTCATACAGCATCAGAGCCATTAAGAAAACAATAACGACCGCCGATTGATTAAATATAAAGGCTGATTGGCTTCCTGGTTCAGCCAGCCGGGGGTGTCGACACGTTTCTCAAACCCAGTTAACACCACATGGGCCCGAGCACCAGAACCATGACCCCTGGGAGACAGGCCTCCCTCAGCATGCTTGCAGGAGATCGGGGCCAGAGGACAGGCTGCTGGTTAGCAGGATCAGGGTGGGGCAGGGTTTAGAAAGGCCCATTTGGGGGGGTGGGGTCATCAAAACCCGAGCTCAGGGCCTGTAGCCGCTGTAAGGTAGGATGCCACCACCCAGACTCTCCTGAGGAACCCCCCACCCCTGCACACAGCTTCAGCCTGAGCAGAATGTTTAAATGCTGTTCCAAGGTCCCAAACACACCCATCGGGAGAAGTGGAGGGTGGGGGGGATTGAACACCTGCCGTTTGACCACCAGCCATGACCCACAATGAGAGGGGTGGGCAGCATTTGGAATCATTTTTGGGTGGCGACTACGAAACACGGCACGCCTAACAACCCAACAAAGGGCGAACAGGACACACTAGCCAGCTCGGGCTGTCAGAGGGGTGTGTGTCAGCTGAGGGTCCTGACACGCTTTCATGTGGCGTCAAGAGAGGGATCGAGAACATCGTGAGAGATGTAACTGTGACGACCCGTGAGGGCCGTGGTCTCCAGCTGCCCGGGTGTTGGCCAAAAACCGCGTGGGCTCATGCCGCCAAAATCCAGCCCATTTAGCACATTAAACACCCAGCTCTGTGTGCTTTCCAGAACCACTGATCCGGCACAGGGGGGCAGACAGCCTGGACCCTATCCCAGGAACAAGAGGGATACAAGCAGGGGACACTCATAGAACAAACCAGAAGAATAAGCCCACATGCTTTTGGACCATGCTGGGAAGGGGATTCAAACCCATAACCTCTTCATCCAGCCATACCTTCCCTCAACTACCAGACCATCAGGCTCAGTGACACCCTTTTGGGGAGATCTCAGCAGCTGGTGCTCACAGTGCAGACCCTCAACAGCACCATCACTAATCGGACCATTAAAATCCTCACCAAAGATTAATACGCTTTGTGTTCCCGGGGGGAGAAAAGCCCAAAACCTTTGCTGGAGGGCGGTCACTCTCGTCTCCATTAGACAGAATCACAAGCCATGCATAGCAGAACATCCTCAGATAAGCCTGTTCTTCTGGGCCGGGTCAGTCTGGACCCCAGGCCATGAAGACCTCTGCTCACTCTGCCTGTCTGTACTTACTTCTGAGCTAAAGCACTAATTAATACCAGCAGGGGGCAGTCAACGATGGTAAATGCTCAGAAACCCAAGGAACACATTCTGTTTGGGATTTAGTGGGGGGGGGGTGGGGGGGCGGGTTACGACCCCATCAAAGTGTTACCCTCAATTCTTCATGGGTTCCCATACAGACACATTCCAGGATTTAAATAAACCATCACTCTGGTCAAAAGGGTAGGATCTACCCATGGCAGCAGGGCAAAGATAAGCTGTTTCCAGAAATCAGCAAGTCAGTTAATGAAACGCCCCCCGGACCCCTTCTTTGGAGATTCGGACAGTCAGAAAAATTGGGATATCAATCTGCCCCCCACCTCCTCCTCTGCTCAAAATTCCAGACCGATCCCCGCACCGAGTCCTCACAGGAAAGAAAGTAACTGTTTAGTTTCTCTCCTTCCATGGCATCAAAAACCACTTCACATGGGCCTATAGACCAGAGAGGCATGCACCCACTAAACAAGGAACACAAAGCCAGCCCCCCGCCCTTAATAAACAACGGGGCATCGCTGAATCACTTTGATTTGAAAAGCGACATTCATTCATCAGAACCGTGACCACAAAGCGGGGATCAATAGGCCCGATGGCAGCCACGTCTCCAGCTCCAGCTAGTGATTAATCACACAGAAGCTGAAAGGTAACGACAAGAGGGACGTAAACAATGGCAAGGCGAGCGAATAGAAGAGTAAAATAGGCACAGTGTTCCCAACACGGCAGATTCATCACAGCTGTCTTCCTTTAGCTCGTTATGTAATAAGTTTGCTTTGTGTCAGAGCCTGACACATCCACAGCAGAGTTTTACCCAAGCTTATTAATGTTTCAGATTAACACACACAGGAGCCTCAAATCACATGAAACTCAGTCTGCCACCTAAAAGACACTTCCATAATCTTAGCCTGAAAACATTCCAGCCCTGAGGAATGTCCCCAAACATCTTAACATACCTCAAAAGACGTGCAAGCTCTACTTGACATTATATGTGATTAGACTGCAAGAAATCCATCCATCCATCCATCCATCACAGGGCACAAGGCATTCCAGCTGGGATACAAGTTTGTCAAATGACACACACATACTAACTTATCAAATATTTTATTTAGAAAAAGTTTCATCAGAAGGAAAGGTGCAGAGATGTGAATCCAATGTTTTCTAAGTATTACAAGTGATGCAGTGGATCTATATAATCTCTGACTGCAGAGCCACTAAGGCCTGCAAACACATGAAGGTTTATCTTCTGGTTTATCAGAAATAGCCCAAGTGCTGTAGAATCTTATATCTGCTGTACTTTGTTGAACGTGGCAATGCCGTGACCCTGTGGGTGAAAACTCGCCAAGATCTGTTCAACGTGGAGCCCCCTGGAAAAGACCCAAAAGCTTCCAGTAAGGAAGCCAAGTCAGATGGGAATTCTCATCCAGCTGCGCTGAACGCGCACCGCCAGCACACCGCCCCCTCCGCCCTCGTCAACCGATGGCTGGCCTCAGTCCAAGGTGACCCCCTCAGGCAGCTCCACCACCACCGGGGCACAGTCCTCAAGGTCCACATCGAAATCCCACCGGAACTTTTTGGTCAGGTGGGCTTTGAAGCCTTCAGCCCGCTTCCGGAGTACGGCGTCCACCTCGGGGCCACTGGTGAACTGGAAGAAGTCCTGCCGGTACCAAGAGAGGGGAGAGAAAGACAAGGAAACCAGTGTGACTCCAAAAAGTAAAGCTTTAAACTGTTCAAATTGTTCAGCCAAGTAACTTGCGGTATCATACCTTAATTACTATTGGTCATTTGACAAAAATATTTCGTCACAGTTTAGAGTGACCAATCAACATATTGTACCGCTTTTTAATTTAATATCAGGACTGGTTGTTTTCCACAAGGCACCTGGTCAGACGGGGTCCAGGTAATTCGGAAAGATCCTAATCGCTAATCGGCAAACCAGCCTTTATAGATGAAAACGAGAACAAACATTTCCGATGTCCCAACATCGTTTCTGTCAGTGCCAGAAATGCATCCCTCGGTTTACAGAACGACCTTATAAAATGTACTCGTTTTACGTTTACTGACATTAAAATATACACATATATTATAAGCTATATGTAGAACATTTGACAGTAAATTCGTTTGCGCTCCCTTATATACGTTGCATCTGCTCCGTCCTGCCCTACAGGTATTTTACATACAATAAACAGTTTAACACTTCATTCTCTCTTTTGCATATAAATTATTTTGCCTATAAATATCATAATCATGGGACTGTACCTGCAGCGTGCTGGTCAGGAAGTTGTCCTGCGAAACGATGTCCACAAAGAAGTCAGCGGGGACCTCAGCCACCTGGCGGTACAGCACGGCGATGAGGCCCAGGTAGAGGGCGCTGCGAGTCCGCACCGCCGCCTCCGAGCGGCACAGCAGCGTCAGCAGCCGCTTCCAGTGCTCGAAGGCCTCGTAGGAGTTACCGATGAGGAAGCAGACGAAGGCGAACTGCAGCTCGCCTGCGGGACGGGGACATGGGGACAAGCCCGGGGTTACCGGTACTGCGCACTGATATTACCGCAGGATATAGGGGTTGCCAGCTCTCAGACACCCGGCGTGACACTGAGGCTTTCAGACACTCACGCTCAGGCAGGAAATCATACGGCAAATCTATATTATTACATTATAAACCTAAAATTAGCTACAGCAAAATCGTTGGGGCAGTTTGAAAATCCTACCTACTATGTACAAGTTCAAAAAAAAACCTGTTACATGCATGTAAATGCGTGTGCATGTGTGCGTGGACTTGTCTCGAATTAAAAATCTCACGCCAGCCAGCTGACCAAATTTGGCAACCCTCATACTGTACTGGTTTTACACTTGCTTCAAAAAAGGTAATACGTGTAAAACTGCACGATATCTAGTCCCTAGCAGATTCGGACCAGAGAAGAAAATACATGAATTAAGGGAATTAAGCAGTGCTCATTATACACAACACTAACTAAAAGTCACCCGATTTAAAATTTGAGAGCAATTAAATCATTTGTGATTCATTCATCCTCTAAGTAAATCGATATAAACCTAAATCAAAGGATCGAAGCGCTGTAATTGACTCCATCCACCTAAGATGAATATTCTCACCTAACTGGGGTATTACAATAACCAGAATTTACCTGGTAAGTAACGAGTATAGTAAACGGCTGGCACACGAGGTGGGTCTGAGCCATAATCGGTCTCTGTACCAGCGGCAACACATCTACGAAACCCAGATCTTCGGTGCCCCGAGCCAAAGAAAAGAACCCCATAAAACACATAACGCATTAAGGGAAGGTTTTAAACGGCTCCTTATCTGCAGCGCCGCCGTCAGGGCGCCCTCTGTCGACGGGGCTTACCCAGGACATGCAGGGGATTCTCTTTGTAGTTCGCCTCTAGTAGGCGCTCTAGCGCGTAGCTGCGGTCCATGCTAAACTGCGTAATCTGGGCCGGCGTGGCCCCCGGCGGGTACGTCTGCTTGGGGATGTGGGAGAAGCGCAACTCTGTGCCGGGCTGTTGCTTCATGCGGGGAAGTCTGTCCAGGCCCTCCTGCATGCTCCGGCACTCGGTGTCGTTGCGGGGCAGGTTGTGCTCCTCCCGGTCCTTGGTGTGCGGCAGCCGCAGCTCCGGCACCACGTCACTGAAGGAGCAGACTCTGCCGCTGAGGGGCTGCAGGCCGCTGGCCACCTCGAAGGTCAGCCGGTCCGTCAGGGAGACCCACTTGCGCATGATCTCGTATGGGTACGGCCCCAGGAAGGGGTCCAGGTCCCGCAGGCCGGCCGCCACACGCCCCACCTCCTCCTCGTCGTCGGAAAACTTCAGGTCCTCCTCCTTGGCGTCCCAGTGGGCCAGCAGGACCTGGCGAGGCTGCAGCGACAAGAAGAGCCCCATGCGAGGGCCCGTCTCCCCGTCTTTCCCAACCGAGCTGTAGTGCAGGAAGTGCAGCCCGGGCGGGATCATCTTGACCCCTCGGAAGCGCGGGCCCACCTGCCAGCTCTTGTAATCGATGCCCAGCTCCGTGCCTTCGGGTACCCCCATCAGCACCAGCGCGGCCCCTTCCTCAAACAACCGTCTTGCTAACTCCGGGTCCATGTCTCCATCTGCCATGACTAACGATAAAGAACAGCGTTAAAGCCGACACCGTTAACCTAAATGGCCGAAACGAGGACTAACATTCCGGAAACTAGTGCTGTGGTGTTGGTCCTATTTCACCCCCGTACCGCATCTGTCCGTCCCTGTCAACAGGCACAGGAATTCACGGGCAGCTGCTCTCAAACAGAGTGAGCGGATTTCGGTGGAGTCTCGCAGGTCAGCGAGACCTATAACTAGCCTACGCATTTTAATATAGCAGTTAGAAACAATTTGTAAAAAAAGAAACTAAATAATAAATACCGAACGTAAGCATAGTTTTAAAAAGGCTAGACTATCTTACCTTTGCTTCGTTGCGGCAAACCCTTAACTACATGCGTTTATGTTCGAGTCCGTCTGTGATTTCTGTCCCCCACTCGAGGCAGATGACACCCACCGCAGATTGGTTCCGTGCAGTATATACATACTATACAGCATCCTTTCCTAGGTTTATCATCTTCAAACTTCTTATTTTAGTTTAATCACATGATTAATAAACTACATTCTCATTAGATTTTATTTGTATATATAGCTTTTAAAATATATTTGCTTACATCAACAGGATGCCACCACAAACATGTACTCTCAAGGTTAAACTATTTACAGTCTGCCATGTTTTTAACAAAAATGTGCATTATGAAGCGTTGTTTTATTAATACACATCAACTCTACCCAACATTTAAAACACATTTTATATATTATTAATCTTCATATTATATATTATGTTATATACTGATTAATAGACTGAATATATGTTTCCACTAGAACAAATCTCACATTTTTTAGCTCAATACAAGATATTTACCCAACTGTTACATTAAATATACTTATTGAATTATTTATTCGGCGTGATCTGTACAACATTAATGTTCACATACATTCATATATTTTGTGTACATTCAAACAATTGCTATGGTTGCTATGACGATCACATGTACTGGATACATAAAAAATAGAACATTTACTTATAGATGTTTGTTAGGTGACCCTCTTCTTAGCTATATAAACAGAGGAGGAGAGCATGTGGAGCATTTAGAGAGCTTGTCATTTACACCCTCCTCTTTGGCTTTGGCACATACACAGCCTGCAGCTTCTGCCAGCAGAGTATCAAAGCCACAATCATTTTCTTTTTTTTCTTTTTTTTCCTCTTCGGGGCCTGGCCCATCCTGCACATTCCACGCTTTGACCTTTTCATCTGCACACATGTGGACACAAAAGACCGTTCATTAGTTAACCTGACGTTTCATGGCGTAGTTTGGTCATACAGCAGCAAGCATGCAAAAGTATGCAGCCTGACTGATATACGTATAGGTCTGTATTTTGATACGTCTTACCAGATCAGCCTGTTTGCAGTTCTCTCTTATTAATTGCTCCATTTTCTCCACCACCTTCCCTATCTCCTGCTGCTCCCTTCGTTTACTTTGGCACTTGAACAGCTGTGTCATTTCGTAGATCGACCGTAAGATGTGCTGCACCTACAGTTCAGACATGTTGACATGCATGACTGGGCCCTCTGCTAAGTGTTTCATTCATCCAGACTGTACCATTGCAGCATTTTGTGTGAGCTTTTAACCAGGGGGAGAATCAGAAGTTTGCCAGTTCAAATATCATGGTCAGCAAACTGATGTCACTGTTGTGCCCTTGAGCACGGCCCTTTATCCCAGTTGCTCCAGGGACACTGTCTGACCCTGCTTTCTCAACTATACATTACTTTAGAAAAAAGTGCCTGCTAAGTAAATAAATGTAAATATAGCCATAGGAAAATTCGATATAAGACAATTGCTTCAGGTGTCAGGCTGCTGCTGATGAGGACACAAGCTTAGGAACAGTGTGTCTAGAGTAACTGCTTTGGTACGGTGTCATATTAGAACTGATCCCTGTACTAGTGCTTTTCCAAGGTGAAATTTGCTGTGTAGGAAAGACATCTGTACAGTGCAAGCCATCCGCTCATGGGAGTTTTGCTTACACAAAAATGTTCTGAGGGCAGAAGGAAAAATGATTGGTTCAGAGAGATAACCAATCAGATTGTCCAGGAGGTGGGTTCAAGTAACTAGAAGAGGTGGAACCAACCAATCAGATGTTTTGGTCCTGCCTCCTCTAGTTGCTTGGACACACCTCTTCTACAATCTGAAATCTCTCTGAACCAATCATTTTTCCTTCTGACCTCAGAAGGAAAAAAGTAGAACTCTCGTGAGCAATTCATCCCTTCTGTGGGCTGGCATCCCAGTCAGAGTGTGCCCTGTCCGACGCCCTACATTCCTTGGCATAGGATTCAGGGCCACCCTTACCCTGTCCTGTATAGGTGGTCATTGAAGAACAAACCAATCCATTATGTGTAACTATGTGACACTATTTTGAACAGGGATTGTACCATTTTAGCCAAAGCTTTGGGTGACTAATTTGGTAATTTGGCCGCACATCTGATGAGACTTTAAGGTCATCCAAACTAGCTAGCAGTTACCTGATAAATTTTCAGTCCATCATGGTCAGTGCCTATTTTTAATTATTGCTCATCAATGTCAGCTATCTGCTGTCCTTGGTGCTAAATCTATTCTTGTGGTTCTTCTCATCCCTGATTGAAACCAAAGGTTTAAACTCACACACAAATCAAGGATTCCCATTAAAATCTTGATCTAAATTCTAGGCCCATTTGCCTGAGCATTGTGGTAATGATGGAAAAATTGTGCTGAGATTTTTCTTAGCTTTTTGCTGGTTTTCTGATGACATAAGCTGTGCATGTTGAGTTGAGGTGAATCTAGACCATAAACATAAACACACAGACTCATTACCTTTGCTGAAGGACATCGGTCCTTTTCTTTGGATGTAGTGTAAATGCTGGTCAGATTCTAGTAGATAAAATATAAATTCCATTTTAGTAATGTTAAAAAACCAAAGTAACCCAGATTTAGATCTAGGACACATTTATCTGTGATTTTTCCGAGACAATGTCTTTTGACCACCCAGAAGAGGGCAGTACAACACAGATTCAAAGTGACGAAGTTCACCGAAAAACACCGAAACTACAATTAGCTTTCATCTAGCACATTCCACCCGCAAAACATTTGATCGAAATTGTATATAACCCCAATAATTGAAACATCTTTATTTATACTCAATACTAAGAATATTCCGCTCCCTTAATGTCTTTGAATTTTGGCTTAAACATCTTATCCATTATCATGAAGTAAACAAAAAGAGCTTATACTGTTAAACTGAAATGGATTTCCATTTCATCTTTAATTACCCGTGATTGAACTCGATCGGCCGCACGTACCAGGTTCTGCAGCTCAATGAGAATCAGCGCTTTGTAGGCGCTGAGTATCTCTGAGTAGTTACACTTGCATCTGCTGTAGGTAATGCCCCCAATGAGTACTGTTACTACAAAGATACAGAGCACGGGCCTGGCGACGCACTGGAAGACGAAATGAATGAAGGAGACGATGAATGAACCAACAAATTCAATCAGACGTTCAAACAGCGCATACGCATGGTGCAATATATACATGTTTGCAATTGTGCACATAAAACAGGAGGTGATTCAATATATGATCCAATAATAACACAACTGAATATATTATGTAGTGATAAAACATTAATATACGGCAAGCATACCATTATTTAGTGTAATACGTGAACGCGCTTTGCTAAGAATTTAGCATGAAATACCCAAGCAATTGAAACTGATTTGAAAAATTACAAGAGAAAACTTAAAATCTATATATATTTTTACATGTTGTAGTCATTTCTGTCACGCATTTCAGAGCAGTCTGTGTTGTCCTGTGACTGATGGCTGTGTAATCACCGGATTTTCCTAAAAGCTCATTTAATCCTTCCCTGCGATTCATCGGCACTTGTTTAAAAACACAAACACATACTCCAGAACAAGAAGAACTCGAAGCTAGATTAAAGTTGTATATCTTACCCACCATTTATCATTGTTTATTGGGTGATCTTCAGATGTCCCATTCTGTGCAAGACACCCATGGCAGGGTGGCTTGGGTACGACAGCATGTCTCAAACTCACGTTTTACAAGACAATATCAAAACCCGTCCTCAGATACAGCATGTATTTTTAATGCTTTTTACTTCTAAAGTCGGCGAATCGGCGGACAAACTCGCACTGTGCGGACTTTCCTTCTTGCAGCATTGCCAAGTGGTATTCAGCGGCTCTGATTACCCTCTCCGTCACGGAGTTTAGGGTTTCGCCAAACTCGAGTCTGATCAAGTACGCTAAACTTCCGCGATCAATAACGACGCTCCCAAGAGCTTGGTGACAGCAGGAGGGGAAAACATTAAGAGGCTGCCAGGAAACTACAGCAGTGGTACCAGTCTGCCTAACTGCATGCATCAAAGTCACCCAGAGAAGGGTTGTCTGTTCCTAGAAATCACATGCAGAACGAGAAATACAGCCTGAAAAATAATCTACTTGTCTTCAGTCATTCAGACTGCAAATCATGTAGTTGATATTAAGTCGTAGGTTCGACAGCCGTCCGTTTCCGTGCTTATGTGTTTCGGGTATATAAAACAGTTTTATTTCGAAACTTGCCAGAGAAACATCTTTGCCGGCGTACGAAGAACCTCTTCTCATTTCAGTGCGTAACATGCGACGTTTTCATGGTTATCCAGGTCCAAGCACCCTCAGGGCACATGTTCGTAGGTGTGATTTCTGAACTTGCCTGTGGGAACCTTGAATGGTGAAAAGTCAGCTAAATCAGTTATCCGTGTGTGGCCTAAACGCCAGTTAAGCTTGTTAGCTGTAGCTTTTAGAGATAGTGTAGGGTAATCTTTATCGAACAGTCAGCCAGTGATACAGAGCACTTAAGTGTAACATGTAAGATATTAGCTTTTAAGGCCAGATGCTGGGAGAGCTGACCTTTCCTATTGAGAATTTCTGTTTTTAAGCCCACCAGGAGCAGAATGATTGTTCTGAAGTAGTCACAATAATAATAGCTCACATGGAAGATTATAGGACTCAGATATGATACATGAGAAAGACAATTCGCAGATGTGGAAGTGGAAATTCAGGTCATCCAGTCAAGCAGATTGTCCCAAATGCTGTCGCTCTGTCATCACCGGGGATGTGTTTGAACTAAGCTTTTCACTCCCCTCCGTTCACAGCCTTGACACTCAGTGCCCACTCACAGCTCCTCCTGCTCCTCTTGAATTGGACAAGAATGCTCCACTATGGATGCATCCAAAATCGCACACTTAAACAGTATGTACTGAATTTCATTAGAAGCCTACTACTGTACTGTTAATGTAGTGCCTACTGTCTCATCCATACTGAGGATTCGGACATACTGCTCACTTTGCACACTATATTTCCTCTACCACATAGCAAACGAGTATGAGATTTTGGGTGCGCCCTATCCATTCAGTCTGAGTAGAAGGATATGATGTTAGAAACAGACACACAGGCTTCCAGAACAAGGTATGGAGTAGGAAGGCATGGGGAATGCAGGAAAAGACAGGTGATGAGGGTCATTCATTTCATATCTATATGACGGCCAGTGATTTAAGTCTGGGTTCTGCTCTGCTGCCTGATCCCAGACTTTTTTGTAGCCCCTTCCCAAGACCCAGCTTCTGTTTCTCTTGGATTTTTTCCCTTGTACTGAAACCAGATATGGCTGTCTCAGTTTTTTCATTCCTCCTCTCCACTTTGATAAGCCTGTCTCCTCCAACCCAAATAAATTCCCACTCCCTCCCCCTGCCTCTATGTCACACTGATCTGTTCAGCATCCCAAAGCATTTTTTTTTTCTCTAAAAAAAGACTCAGTCAAAAATGTGGGTCTGTATCTTTTGGAAATCCTTTCCCATGTTCTGGATCATACATTCCTGAGGAATCATTCTCTGCACAGCTGTTATGCTCAAGAAAAACCTACATGTATCTCTCCCACACCTCAGCAGCCAACAAACCAAGCAAGGTGTGGGAGCTGAACACTAGTGGACCACCCTGGTCAGAGAAACTTGTGTCAATATCACCAACAGAATTTGCACATCAGGGTGTTAGCTTAGCTTAGCATAAGCATCCTTCTTTTTTGAACAGCATTCTTGTAGTTCCGGGGGGGGTTGGGATTTATGATGCTACTGTTGGGCCCTTAAACCCCATATGCTCCAGGTAATAGTTGAGCCTCTTCTTCTAATTGTCCCTCACTCTGAATAAAAGTATCTCCTAAATAAGTAACTGTAATATGTCTACAAGGTTTTTCAAATCCAGAGGTGGATAGTTCAGATCCAGAAAGTAAAAATCCAGACTTTTGTTTCAACCAACCAGTTGAGTATAATGAGTCACAGTCACAGAGTACCAAAACTGGTTGGTTGAAACAAAATCTTGGTCTGGATTTTTGCTTTCTGGGCTTGAACTATCAACCTCTGTTCAAATCCCATGAGTGGTAGAGTTATGTCACTGTTGGGCTCTTGAGCAAGGTCCTTAGCCCCAACTGCACCAAGGGTGCTGTCCCTGTGCTCTGTTGCTCTGTTGAAGTACAGGGCCGTGGTTTTTCACAACAGTTTTCCATTTACGTCTCTCTATCCATAGTGGCACTGTAATTTAATGGGCTGCACTGTGGCCTCACACCTCCTGACCTGGGGTTTTGATTCATATCCCTGGTACTGTGCGTGTGAATTTTGCATGTTCTCTGCCATACTCACGCTGGATTCTTAAGGCCGCCCAGGTCTCCTCCTTCAGTCTAGAAACAAGCGGTAACGTGGAATCACCCATAGTGTCTGACCTGTGCTCTGTGAGGGACTAGCGTCCCTTCCAGAACATCCCTCAGATCCAGGCAACCAAATAGGCTGTTATGGAAAAGCAATGAATTCCCTTAATTAATTAGTTTATACTAGTTTTCTTCAGCACACAAAACAAACCTGGAAGACACATGAGACTGATTATTTGTAAGTTCTTTTAGATAAGCTAAAGATACAATAAAGTTTACTGATCCCTGGGGGAAATTCCAGCACATAAAACAGCAATATACATAAACTGCAGACAAACAAACATATGAGGCAAATCAAGACACAAAGTAAAAAGACACTACAGTCAGTGCAGACAGTGCAGACAGTGCAGTCAGTGCAGACAGTGCAGACAAGTAAACACAAACAAATTTAAAAAGTATACAGAACAGAAACATAACAATCTGAAAAAGAATATTAAGGAAATAAACAAATAAAAATAAATTAATGGAAGGTATATGTGCAGTTATAAAGAGAACACATAGCACCCGGGTTTTACTACTGTAAAAATGCAATGCTCCCTGGCGTGTTCTGGCTGGGTGTGGGCGGCGGCATGTCGGGAGAAGGCGCTGCAGTGCCTGATATTAGTAGATAGGAAGGGTCCCTAGTAGCGCTTTTTAGCTTACATTGGAGAAATGAGCCAGTGGTATAAAGAGGAATGAGTGAGAACCAGTGGTAGCTGATAATATGAGTGAGTGAGTGAGAGAGTGAGTGAGTATCAGTGGTAGCTGGTAGTATATGAGTGAGTGAGTGACTGAGTGAGTACTGGTGGTAGCTAGTAGTATATGAGTGAGTGAGTGAGTGAGTGTTAGGGTGTGCTGTGATGGGCAGGCAGAGGTCCTGTCAGCTTTGATCCCTGTGATTCTCAAGATAGGCTCCAGACTGCAACCTTGACTTCATCAAAATGGAAATGGGCATGAAAATCTCTGAACTGTGACTCCTGTCACATTTGTACCGAGGGGACGGTTTCCAAACCCTGCCTGTTGACTTATTCATGCCTTGGAAGATAAAGGAGGCTCCCCATCCCTCAGATGTGCCCTAAATAAACATCACTGTCACATTGCCGTTGTCCTTCCCTCAAACATTTTGTAAAAAGATTCAGGGTTCGGAAGATTTATCCTGCCAGCCAAAGAAAAAATTACAAAAACAGCACCAGAGTCACTTTTCATGTCCTGATAGTTTCTCTATAAAAAACCAACAGCAAAAAAAATCCAAAATCTGCCTGGTTTTAATCCAGATGTTTCATAAATGCTTTCTGACTATGTTGTTCAGAGCATTTAATATTGTACCAATTAAAAAGAAATAGCCTTTTAAGTCATTGCATAAAGCCACACTAGCTCCTCAGTATACGTATTTCTTGAATTAGTCATGAAGAAACCCCAGTGCGTCCATCAGCCCAAAAGAACGTTCTGGAAAAAGATGCGAAGATACAGGCAAGGAAAGTGAATGAATCAATTTGTTATGACATGTAATTAAAGCATCTGAGCTGAAGTCATTCTGCCGTTTGGTCTTTTAAAAGCACCATAACGCTGTCACATTTACAGACCGCCAAATGAATTCACGCATCCGGCAGAACACACTGTAACTTCACAATTTCCATACGATGACGGATGGTGGGAATGATGTCACAGACTCACGTTCATAGTAACGACCAGCAAGAGCCAAAAAAGGCAAACGGCGAAAGCCAAAAACCGAAACCAGATCTCAGCCACTCTACAGAGCTTTCCTGAATGGCTGTGCCCATCAGATTAGCAAGGCTTTGCCAATTTGCTCTGTCCTTGAAAACGGGGCCACGGAATCACCGCCTACCGCCTACGTCACACCAGGATCTGAGTGTATAGCTGCTGGTTTGTGTGTAAGAGGCACAAACGCTCCTCTCCACCAAAGAGGCTGAGCTGTTCATCCTTACGCAGACCAGCATTTCCACACGTCATGTCCTCCTGGTCGAGCCGCTATGGTATCATCGTGCGATTCCCGATGGATGCATGTCCAACACCCCGAGATGGGAATCGGACCTGATTTGTTTGATTACAGTTTGCGCCGCATGATGATACTGCATGGGTTACGCGGTACTTTTGGAACATCCGATGGGCACCGACACGCCCAGCATTCTGGGAAGCCGATCTGATTGCCAGGATTCAGGCGGTCGAGGAAAATCCCTCTGCAGTTTGTCTTCCGGCCCATGTGTCGGGAAGCAGAAGCTGGAGGCAGGAGGAGGCAGATCTATCGACCACCCCGACTGTTTGAGGGTACCAGATTCACAGCAAGTCACATCGAGTCACAGGGCCAGATTTTTCACATTGCGGCCCAAACCTCAAGCGTGTAGGATTTGTCGATTCTTCTTAAAGCTTGGGAAGCTTCTCATAAATCCTCCGGCTCACAAGCCCGGGCTTGACACCTTAACAGTGGTTTATAATGCACCATTGACACACACACACATACACACACAAAAACAAGTATGTCCACAAATTTGATTGGGTCTGAGTCTTTCTCTCTCTCAATGCCAAGGCTTGACAGGCAGCCAGTGTACAAGGAAATCTGCCTTTCATGTTAACCCATGGCTTCTGGGATTCCGATGGGGGGGGGGGGGGTTGTTTTCACTGCCATAAAAAAGCGTGTGTATGTCAGCTTTCACTTTCTCACACTGCTAATGCCCCTCTGACATCGGATCAGCCTGCAGTACCTGTCTCCACAGAGGCAAACATCACAGTCGGGGGGTTTTCTCACCTTTTTCTGCCAACCTCTTAAGACTTTTGTTTCTGTTCATAATTTGAAAAATAATCGCATGCCCCCACCGCACCCCACCCCCACATACGGGCTGAAGCATTCGGAAATGTCTTGAGAGCTTGTATATAACATGTTTTTTTGTAAAGCAAATTCGCATGCAGCATGTAAAAAGTCAATTGTGAAAAAAGAGAAAACAATTCTTTATTGAGCAGAACAAAATTCCCCTTCGGGGTGGACATGACCCTTGACCCCCCCCACCCCCACCCAGGTGGTTGGATTTATGCCCGGTACTGCAGACAGCTTCATGTCCTCACTCCATCTCCCCGTCTCCCTGCTCAGGATTCATGTGGACAGCCTGGGAATATCTCCCCTGGGAATATATACACTTTCCCATGAGTCTGTAAACATCACCCTGCAACCATCCACCATCCTGACTGAGCAGTAGGTGGCATCATCACTTCCTATGCAAACACTTTCCTATTTACATCTGATATGTGATACTGACGTCTTTCTTTCTTTCTACATGCATACATACATACGCATGACAATGCGGCTGTAATAAGCAGTGTGTGGCTCAGCAGGCTCAGCCTCATCAGTAGGTTGCCAGCTCGAGCCTGGCGTCTGTGAAATAGTCATGCTTGTGGGCCCGGAAGCAAGGTCCTTAACCCCCCCAGCTCCATGGGCACTGCTACAGGCGGCTGCCCTTCACTGCCAAGCTTACTCTCACCTACATGTGTCTCATGGAGCATGAGATGAAGTAGGCAAAAAGAGAATTTCCACACTGGGGTCAATAAAGTATCAACACTTTATTTTCCATATGTCACATGGGTCAGGTCACCTGCCTGGGCAAACCTGACACATGCCAACACCAAACCTTATAACATGAATTGCCAGCTATGCACCTGTTCCTGGGTCTAAAAAACCCCCTGAAAAGACAACTGTCCCATTAACTGCATTACTGACCCTTAAGTGTCCTATATACTTCTAGTTTCAGTGAGGTGTGAATGTTAAATAAGTAAACATTAACAGTATTGGAATAACACTGGATGATTCCAGGTTTATTCACTTCCTAACTGTTTATTGCGAGAATAACAAGTCATGGCAAATTACAGGCGTCATGGACATATTACAAGCACCCTGGAAAATTTTCTGTGCAACATCTGGTTCTGTACAACACAACATTAACATTTGGAATGACAAAATAAAAGTACTTTTAAATGTCTGATTTTGATCTAAAGCTTGTCCCGGGGGTACAGTACATATTCCTGATGTTCACACTTGTGTTCGCTGAGCATTTTAACCCTACTCAGCGTCCTTGATCTGCTCATGTAAGCTTGTAGGTGCCTGCACAGGAAAGTGGCCAGTATGCCAGTCCAGCCTAGTTACTGGCGCAGGAGCTATATGAACACGGGGATGACCCAACATCAGAAAGCTGGCCAAACTGAAATACAACTAGGTGCCTTCTAGACAAGCGCAAAATACAAGTAAAAAGCATCCAGTGTTGCCAAGAGACCATCACCAAAGGAGAGTCAGTAAAGACCAAGAGCTGCTCAGTGGTAGGATGAGGTTTTTTTTTTACTCTTCTGTTTTATTCTTTTTTATATCTATGTTCTGTGTTGCCTCCAAACAACAGGAGCTTGTGTGAGGCTCAGCAGGTTCGGCTGCTATGCTTGTGATCAGAAGATTGTTGGTTGAAATCTTGTGATTGACTTTGCTTGTTGAGTGACTTTGTTGTTGGGTCCTTGCTCAAAGCCTTTAACCTTCAGTTGTTCAAAGGAGTAGCTGACCCTTCTTTCTCCCATAAAAAAACTAAATGTAGGTCACTTTGGACAAAAGCAACTGCTAAATAACACAAATGTATGTGTCAATGCTGTCAAGACAAATTTCTAGAATGTGTACCAGGCCAATAATGAAGTAAATTCTTATAAGTGAGTGAGGGATTTCCTGTGGCGAATGGATATTCAAGCCTGTACAGGTTTTTTGTTGATTACTTCACTTACACCTGGTGCTTCCATACCAAGACAGGTCATAGAGCTTCTTTATACATGCATCAGTACACTAATCCATCAATCAATTCATCCATCTTATCCAATATAGGGTCACGATCAGCCTTGATCCCATAATCAGTTAAAACCCTGAATGAATCTGAATGAGCCTTGAATGATTTGTGTTTCTCAGATGTTTCAACAACCATGCTATCATTTTTGAGAGTCCCGTACATGACAATATTCCTGGTCCAAAGGTTTTCCAAAATCTCTGCAGTACTATGATCATCATAACTTTAGAGAGAGAGAGAATTCAGTATGGTGATCCTTGGACTGATCAGGTCTTGGGCGTAAGCCCCGAGTCTCTTAGGGTCCCACAAGGAGAACATGCTAACCTGTGTTACATTTCTGCACTTTCTTTGGCAATTATGAAAATATATCTGTATAACTAGAAAAGACAGAGAGAGAGAGAGAGAGAGAGAGAGAGAGTCATAATTCTTTGTCACTCTGCCTAGAAACCTCAATGTTTTCTTTCTGTTATCAAGAAGCCAGTTGTGTCTTGCTAGCGATCCCCAGAGATTTCTGCACACAAACAGCAGCCACATCTCATCTCGAGGCTAGAACAGATGGCCAAGCCCTCGTCCCAGGTCAAACACTCGTCATTCCTTTGTGGTAATGAGAGCTGTCTCCCTCTCTGTATACGCCTTTCCTGGACGGGCTCTTTTCTCCGTAGTTCCCGATGCACATTCACACTCCTAATATTCTGTCGCTGCCAAATCCCTCAACAATTCCAGGCACTTGAGTTCGTAAGAAAAACTTCCGTGGAAAAAAAGTGAGGAAAGAACCTGCTATCGAGGGGTACTTCTGCAACAAAAACTCTTTCAAATCCTATAGAGGTTAACACATCAGGATACATGCACGAATAAATCTGTCTGGCGGGGGGGGGGGGGGGAATGTTTACCAAAATACGGGATTAATCACTAAATGGTTTTAGAAAAACTAATTTTCAGTGAGGCTGAGACAATGAGAAGGTGGCTAAAGCCCCCTAAATCGGTCCTACGACTGTCATCAATCATCCTTATTCTATACACGCACTCATTAAGATGTAGGTTTGACTGCAGCAGAGTTCATGAATAGATTAAAAGCGAGCCAAAGAGCCTGCCAAATTAAACTGGCAGTACTTTCCTCGCAGACACTTTCCTAAAAGCGAAAGAACGTGCTGTCAAATATAACATATGTGCTCCTTAAGAAACAACGCTGCCATTTGGCAGAAGGGAAGTTTTGTCCAGTTTGAAGGCGCTTCGGATCCAAATTCCTCAACGATAAACTGGTAAAGTTTAGCTTTAAAATGAAAATAACTTACAATCCACTCAACCGATCATATACCCATGATTTGCTGCGATCTAACCAGTGCAGCTGTATTAAATAATTGACTTCAGCGACCTGACAAGTCCGGTCTTCGTTTTCTGTTTCTGTTACACCGAACAGCATGTAATAGAATAATTAGTTAATAACATCTGCGGGGCCAAGTTATTATGTAACAACAAAAGGACATCAGGCAGTAACACTGCATAAATGCAGTGACAGATTGCATTTCATATTCATCTTTCATAAATATATATATATAGATGTCCCAACACAATTCGGGTCATTCCGTAGTTCCAGGTAAAATATAGGCCTAATGTACATTGTAAATGTTTAATTTTCTTAATTACTGCCATACTCTTATTTGTGAAATTAAATATGACTTTTCCCTTTGACACCAACAGCAGCTTCTTCACCACCGACACTTCAGAAAAAAAAAAAGAGTAAAGTACGCTATGTAATATAATAACTAACCAGCTGTAACACAGGGCACAGTGATAGTCTAAGTGTTAGTGTACGGGAACATAACGTCCGTCCCCTACAGGGTAATGTAAATTAAAAAAGTCATATCAATATGAAAGGATTTCCCGCATGGAATTATTTTTTTCGGTTTCAAATTCGCAGGTGAACAAGCAAGAAAGTTATAAGACCCATTCTAATTACGGTCATAATGTGCGGTAAAAACATGTATTGTTGATGCAGCTCAGTAATAAAGGGCTTGGCATAGGAAGTTTATTCATAAACCGCCCTGAGGTATTAAATACGTGCACTTTCTGCTGCAATTTAATGTGTTGTAATTATGTAGGACCCGCATGCAGCCCTGCCAGATTACATAATAAATGACATTTCTCGTATTGAAATTACATGACTGCGCTAGAACTGCGTCTCAGATCAATCAGTCATTTCAAATTCGCCTTTTCCTCCTCCATAGGCCTACTTCCAATTATCTTAATTTGAGTTTAATTTAAACTAAGCATAGGCTTTGTGAGTCAGTAAAGGAATGATTCGTAAATTTCCGTCTGTCGACATTTTCCATTTCCATAGTTCGCATCTGTTCTTTTTCCAATGCTGGGGTTTATTGGGTCGTTTGCCTATAAATGACATGGATCACATGATGTTCCCCACATATTATAATTGTTTTATGGCCTAATTTTTTAGTAATAAACTGCCAGTGCTTGATAGATGTTAAAAGTTCAACGCCTTTACCGAGCCGACCTTTCTGCAGTGGAGAACTGAAGCGAGCTGGAACCGCGCTGTAACTCTCGTCTCTCTTCGCTGTACGTTTCGGGTTCGGCTCGGTTCTTGTATGCCAGTGGAAAAGCCCCATATTGTCACGTCCAACCCCGCCCTACCGGTCTTTTCCCCCGATGTTTCCCGCAGGCAGGGTTGCTGTTCAGCCGCGCCTGTTGATTGTCATGGATACCTCGTTTTCTTGCCCCATGTTAATCAGCCACAGGTGCCCCTCGTTTCTTCCCTTGTGTTCCTCTGTATAAGAGTTCCCGTGTCCTGTGTTACTTTGTCGGTCATTGTAGTTGTTTGTGGTGTTCGGTTATGTAGTGCTCTCGCCGAGCGATACAAGAATAAAGTCCCCACGACGGGGTTATCTTTGTGCCGCATCTACTTGTTCTGGACCATCTTTTATACCGGCATCATGCCTTGCCGTTCAGCCCGCGTACATCACACATATGACCACAATGACACAATCTCACAGTAAACACACACGTTAGACTACAGTTTTTTTCTTCATTTAAATCCCATTACACAACCATAAAGTTAAGGAAAACATACAGGTTGCTCACGACATGGAGCTCATTTATATATCAAAAAGAAATTAATGCTGATTTAACTCCCTGTGCGTGTAAGACTTGTCACATAGTGGCTGGCATCATAAAAGACTTCGCCTCCGGTAACGTTGCAGTTGATGCTCTAACTTTTTTCATCATACATCTAGGATCAAATTTAAATAACTACAGCGAATACAAAGAGGCAAAAAGCTGCAAACCAAATTTTTTGGTTTGAATTAAAGAACATAGGCCTAATATAAATTATAATTCATTTTTTCCAACTTCTGTCACGCAGTGGTCAAAATCATGCTCAATGTTTTCAAAATAACAGTAAAGAAAAATAAAGTAGGACGCGTGTTTCAAAGCCCGGTTGCAAACAGATTTTGAAAAGGGAAAATCGGTCTTGCATCTCCCTGTGGTTCTTTTTGACTTTCAAATGCATTTTCATATTTGAACGCATTATTTATGCTGAATTCGCGTTTCAACCGGACATTCGGCTCACCCCTAGTTTTACATTTCTCCCGGTAACTGTTTCCAGCTCCTACTAGTGGTCAGGCAGCATGATGCGGTAATATTTATTCCAGTTTGTTTTTATTTTGCTCATTTATAAAACACACATTTAATATTTGTACACAGAAAAAAGAGGACAGGGCGCCAGATGAGGTCCGCTGTTAGGTCAGTTGCCTGTTAAATTGTTAATTCTGAATTATGGCGATTATAGCCCGTAACCCTGTACAGGTTGGAAAATGGGTGATATTTATGATTAAATGTGATTCACGATTTGAGATTAATGTAAGAAATTAATTTAGCAATGTGAGGCTGACAAATTCTTGAGCTTATGTTTTGGTGCAAGTATGATATGGTTTGGGATATCGCACCAAGGTTTGCTGGCTGGTTAAAAATTTGTTAGTTTTGGTTATTAACTAAAGTAGTTACTTGTGGTACCTGTTTACTAAAGTGAATAAACTGCCTCAAGTTTGTATTTTTTCCCAAAGCATCGTTCGATAAATCATTTGATATATCATTTCTGTTAAATGTAAAGTGTCAAAATAATTTGGAAATACTGAGACAAAAATGCTTGTTCTGTGATTTGTGGTACATATTAATCAATGTAATCCTTTGCTAATTGCATAAAGGAGTCTATTAATTGTGAATAATGTTTTGAAAAATATTTCAGTGTTGTTTTTAACTTTGTGGAAACAGTGGAAAAACACCATAAGCCAGATATTAGAAGATCTTGTATCGAAAGTAAAGAATTAATTTAGTCCAGGTACGTTAGAGTGTAGCTGTCATGTACAGCCCCGCCCTACCGATCTTTTTCCCTGATGTTTCCCGCAGGCGGGGCTGCTGTTTAGCCGCGCCTGTTAATTGTCATAGTTACCTCGTGTTTTCGCCCTCCGTTAATCAATCCACAGGTGCCCCTCATTTACTCCTCCATGTTTCTTTGTATAAAAGCTCCCCAGTCCTGTGCTCCCTTATCAGTCTGTATTAGTGTACAGCTTTCTCCACCATTGTGGGTAATAAAGTCCCCTCACGGGGTTCGCCCTTCTCGGTCTGCCGCTGCCTCTTTCCGCCCGGCATCATGTCTCGCCGCGCAGCCGGCAGTCACCACAGCAGCATGGTGTCCCTGTGGGCAGCACCCTGCTCTCAGCTCCTGGTTCAGGGCTTCATTTGCTCTGTCAGTGTGTGTGGTGTTTTGTATCTACACCCTGCATTCATGTGGGTGTCCTCTGATTTACTTCGATTTCCTTCTAAAGTCCAAAACCATGCAGTTTCCTGAATTGGTATCTGTAAATTTATCCTTAAGGTGTGTGTGTCTGTGTGTTACTTTGCAATGGACTGGCATCCCATCCAGTGTGTCCCCTGCCCTGTGCATTCTGAGTAAGCTTCAGGTTCACCCTGACCCTGTATTGATTACATGGTTATGAAAGATAAATGGATAAATTATACTCCCATGAGTTATGAGCCTTTTTATGCTGGCTGCATTAGTGAGTAAACATTCACCTTACTTTAGCAGATGCTTTTTTTTCCAAAGTGACATATTTAAGAAAGCAGGGGAAGACAGTCCCTGGAGCAATTCTGGGTTAAGGACCTTACTCAAGGGCCGAACTGTGACAGCACTCCATTGACCCTGGGATCCAAAGCATCAACCTTCCGATTATGAGTACTGTGGCTTAACCTGGAGAGCCACATACCATCCAACATGCAAGCTATGTAGTAAATTCACACCTAAAAGTGGGATTTGAGATGAAATTTGTGGTTACAACAAGTTTGTGTTACATAATATTATAATTGCTGTAGAAAGTGAAATGGCATTAGGCCCCAAGTAAAAGATGATCAGCATAAATGTCATGCAGGACGTGAGGGCTGAAATGCCAGCAGGGATCCAGCGGCTCCACTGTGCTATTCGACAAATCCCCGAGAGTGAGGATTCAGGCCATCGATCTCCGTTAGAGAAACACGCTCTCAAGGGAAGGGGGGTGGGGGGAGGCGCTGACGTGGTGAGGAAGTGGTCCGTGTCCAGCCTGTTTGCGTCCCCTCCTAGAGGTCTTCCCGCTGTCGCTGACAGAGCTGCGTGCCCGAGAAGGCACCCCTATCCCCTCCCGCCAACGCCTACACCCCTCACTAAGTGACTGGAGTACCTTGAGCAGGAGGTAGGACTTCCCCCTCGTCCGGTAGGCCAACCTGTTCTGATGCTGCTTGTATGTGCTGCACGTGACCACAAATGAAGCTTCATGTCATTGGAGCCGATCAGATTTGTCAGCAAGCTCACTGGAATCACCAGAAATGTGTCTAGGCAACTGGTATCACAAGGTGTACAATCCTCTCCCAATCAGAAGGCGCCAAGTCAGAATGTGCCAAAATGCTCCCCCCCCCCTTTACTGTCCATTCTTTGGCCTAGGCTCACTTCCTGTTTGGCCCGGTTTCCAAGAGGCATAAATATCACATTGTTTTGGCCCTTTGGTTCTGTCCCAGGACACAGCATAGTCACACCAAGCAGATATCCCAGCCACACTAAGACTCTCGTTCACCCTGTCAATCAATCAACCAACCAATCAACTAATCAATCAACAAATCAGTCAGTCAATTAGTCAGCCAATCAAATGTTATTTACATTAATTTTTACAAATCAGTTGCCAGGATGAATGATGTACAGTACCGTGGAAGTGAAGTCTTAGGTATTCAAAGAAAATGATATTGAAATGATCTTCATGTTGGTGTAAAACTATGATATTATGCCTGTCAAAGTGTGTCAGCTGAGCCATTTCAAAACCTCTCTTAAAATCACCCCAATATTTGCAGCAAGCATCCGATACATGGCTGTATTTCTTTTACTCAACCATGAGCACACCATGTTTAGGCAATCAACACCTCATTGACATGTTATTTACTAATCTAATTGATTAATTAATTAATTGAGCTGTTGTTGAAATTTAACAAAAACATGGAAAGGATAGGGTTCCCCTGAGGAGAGGTTTGGGAACTGAAGCAGTGGTCATCTAACCATCCAACAAGACATTAGTAACTATTTGGAGAACTTAAATTCCTGTCAGTTTTTATTCTGATTATTCTTCATTTGCATATGCTCTAATGTGAAATATTGTTTTTGTTCTGAGCAAATGTACACTTCATACCCCAGATAAATAGCGTTAAACATTTCCTTAGATTGCCTGAAGGAGTTCTCAGACCGAACGCGGAATGCGCTGCGCCGCGCTCTGAAACCCTATTTTCTATTGCTTGCGCTGCGCCGAACAACGCGCAAGCGCAGCGAAATCATTGTCGTGCGACCGATACATGCAAGCCATCGAACTGGGCACAGAAATCAAAATGGAGGAGAAACTTATATTGTTCGTATCTGACATCGCAAGGTTATATGACACAAGCTTACCATTTCTTAGCATGCAAAATATACATCGTCGTGACTGACGGCGAGCTGGGTCAACGACAAAATGACAGGAGCGAGTTTTGAAAACGACGCCTACTTTTTGCGCCGAGCACTGCGCTTTGAACCCAAATCTTCATCTTGAGCAAATCTTGCGGTGGACACAGCTCATGCCGCGTTCGGACTGAAAGCCGCAGACTTTTGCACAGTACCGTATTTTCCGTAATAAACAGGAAAGCAACTGCAATATGTGGGGAAAAATGAACATTTACTGCTGTCCACGGCTAGTGATGGCTATGACTTGACAGCCGCGGGCAGCCGACCAGTTTTCAAGGGCCTGCACAGATAAACCTGGATTTGAGGCTGCACATCCATTCGCTGGCCCACAGCCCATTATCGACTCAGGTCAAAGGTTGCCCCTAGCAGCTCTCTCTGTATCCAAATCCAGTGCTTCCAATCAATGGGAAATCTTAAATAGCTTCACATGGCAAACACTGCCCATTCATAATCCACAGGCCGACAAATCACTGCCCTGTAAACAGCCTCTTAACAGTATTCAGTTCGCCACTGCGTCATCGACTACTGCAGGGACATCTACTTCCAGCCTGTTAATTAAGGATATTACCTCCTGACCCATAAATGGATAAAGGTCTGCCTGCTGAACCCATCTATGGTCCCCATCTATAACCATTAGCCCGTAGAGCTCCAGACTTCCCAAAAAATCGATACGATTCATCTGCAAATCCGTTCGATGGCATTATTATAAAGGCCATACGTACAGATAGTTCAAACAACATCTTAATTAACCATTTACCTCACCTAATCAATATCTAAATTTAAAGGTGTAAAGCTGATTAATTAGCATGTACTAACAAATCTATATTTTACACCCCAAGACCCATACGAAACATCACAATGTTCATGATAAGTCTTTCAGGATGTAGTATCAAGGCAAAGCCAGCACATGAAACCCCTTAATCTCACTGCAGAGGACCTTTCTGAGCTGTGCTCTTAAAATCTGTACCTGTACACAACAGCATAGGAGAAAGTTGGATATGGGGGGGGGGGGCAACTTTAAATACAAAGGTGTATTAACTGAGGGGGTGAATGAATCCAACTTAAATATAAGAGGTACACATTATTTTTTAAATGATGAGCAAAACATATGATTTTAATTTATTGCATCCGCTATCTACCATATTGACTGTGTAAGCCATTCTTTATGTCTTGCATAGGGGCGTGTATGGGGCGAGACCACATGGGCTGATTGAAAGTTGAGTGGCCCCTGGATTGCCCCTCCCTTGTCACTCACCAAATGAAAATATATCATTGACTAATCATAAGGTTAAAAACCTTTAAAACTCCTAGTATCGCTTCTGGTCTCACGTAATCACATAAATCCTTACATTACCAACATAAAATACATTTCTCCACCTAGTGGTCATCACAGGCATTAATCACTGAGTGTCAATACACTTTACTACTCCTCTGGGTTATACTGCCTGTGCTTATGCTCTTTGTCAAGATGCTGCATATTTTATATGTTCCTTAGTGCTCTCAGACACACCAGCCCATTCAAACTGATGCCTCCACCTGCTGGCACGTCCCAGAACTCGGACCCCTTCAGGGAGGGTCACTGCCCACATAGAGCCCATAGGCTACCGCTTCTTGGGTGACTCAAGCCCCCCAGGCCTTGAGATGAAGAAGGTGAAGAGGAGAAAGAGGTAAATAGGAGACACACACATACACTTATGGCCACAGAATAGGATCAATCCTTTTGTAACAAACGCCCATTAATCCTCAGAGGCCAAGGTGAAAACCCACTGCCTGGCACTGGATTGTGAGCCCTGGGGAAGAGCTTAAGTGTGCGATGTGCAACCGTGATATCTGGCCGTTTCTCTGCAGCTGACATCATGATCCTCTCCTGCAGGGCTTAGCAACCTTTTTAATCCAAGGACCCCCTTTGTCCAGGCCCCCCTACACAGTTTATGATATTATTTCTCTTGTACGTGTTTTGCAATGAAGACAAGAGTAGGTAGTGTTTATTAATATAAAAATATTTTCATTTGGTTATACTGCCAATGTCATTTCTTTCGGACATGACTCAAGGTTTCACTCCACCAGCACTTTTTTTATACTCAACTTATGACGTTGCTCTCAAAAGAGGTGAATGTTTATGAACAAAAAAGCTAAATATAAAACCTATTTGGCTAATGGCTCTGACAGCAGAAACCTCATAACCATTAAACATGCGTTTCATAACTGAAAAGACCCTCGTTTTAAGGTTTAATCCTTTAACAAAATAAAATATTGCAAATTACCAGATTTTTAACAATGTAGTAAAATAAACCAGGTAACAATGATTCCTTACCTCCCTCTCCATCAGCTTCCCCATGAGATGCTGCAAACTGAATGGTTTGATTTTAGCTGGGAATCGCGGGATTCTGTGTAATGTCACGACCGAAGGTCTCGTACCGTTAACAGCCAGGAAGGAATACTATTGGTTTTCTATTAAAAATCTTTTTAAAAGCCCTAATTTTAATGCATAATAAATGTTTATCAATATAAAGGTATTATGTCATCGTATCTCTCATTCTGAAAACATATCGATAGCAAAGTTTTTTCTTTACTTTTTTCTAAGCTCACGCAAAGTGCAATAAATTACCTTTTGGGAAGCTAGTATGATGTTATAATCTTTTACTGCAGTGCGGTTGTCTGTATTACAACATGTTACACAATCATAAACAGAAATAGCAGAAATATTAATAAAGGTCATCATTGCAGTAAGCATTACAATTAGCTAGCGTGGTTTGCAAAATGATGATAGTCTATTTTTGGCGGATTCTTCTGCTTTTTTCAGCGTTATTCCTACAAGCTATGGGAATTATGTAGAACATCGAAAGGCTGTAACCCATCTTGGAGAAGCAAGGATTTTGATGAAAGATCAAAGGATTTATCAGGGCTTAGTCTCTGTGCCATTGGGTAAGTCCAGCATCACAGGTTTCAGTCACCAATCACCTTCTGGTTAACATTATCTGACCCTGTTTGGGTTAATACTGCAGCGCTTCTTAAGAGGGTGGAGTGTCCCATTGCAGGAAACAATCTGTCCTACATTGCTGATCAAGGCCAAGCCACTATGAATCATTTCTTACGTTTGTTAATGGAAGCTCCCTAATGGCGATTCTTAAAACTGCAGCACGGTCTCATGACCTTCACCATTTTTGTGGGAGTACGTTTTTAAAATAAAGTTTAATAAGATCACTAAACTGATTTTCCTCACAATCATGATGAGAAGGTCCGGTTCTTGAGAACCTCAGAAATCCTTGGCCCGTGTCGCCGGATGGAATTTGTCTGTATCGTAATAACCGGAACATGTGATTTATGCTTTAAAATAACGAGACAGTAAATGCCAGGAGATCTGAGATTTCTTGCAGTGCGGAGTTCACCACGCCACGTTAACACACAGACAATAATATGCTGCATCTGATTAAGGTTTCCTGGACAACATCCCAGACTGCCTTACACAATATAACCCATCAAAGTTTATTCAAAAGGAGCTAGACTAAACGATTTAAATTTATTACACTGAAAAACGCATTCAAAAGGAGACTAAAATATTAAAATTAAACCAAATGGAAACGGGCACATTTGAGCGTCCCGTTTGCAGCGTTTTTGCCTTGGTACGTTTAGGGGTTAGGCCTTTTGATGGACAGAATAAAAGATGAAGGGACGTTTTGGGACTCATCGCCTTTTTATTTATTGGGCATTTAATTTAATCGCACTGTTTCCGCCAGTTTCAGGGAGCTCATGCCGGCTAGTCTGATTCTGCATTCAGCCACCGCCACCGCTGCGCCCCCGGATCCCTGTTAGGCGCCTTTAATAGAAGTCGACGCGGTCCCAAATCTTAAAATGTGCCTGTGAGAAATCGATGTTAAAGCTATTAGACAGAGCGAAACTTGCCCATGTGTCATCCGACTTTTAAAATAAACATCCACGGACAGTGACATATACGAATTACCCTATTTTCACCAGGAAATGTATAACACAGTTTTTAACACGGTCAGATAACTAAATGGAAATTTTATATATACCAATTATATTTTTTTGTATTGAAATTGAAGTCTCTTTAGAACATACGCTTCATTTGTATTTTGCTTTGACTGAGGGAAATGATTTTATTCTAAGACAGATGTGATGTCACAAATATGTCCCAACGCAAAATGAAAGTTACAACCTCCACAAATGAGCTCATTTATTCAATAAACGAGGTAAAATAGTAGACCTACTTTCGGTATCTCACAACTATTCGCTTTTTAAAACATAACTCTACATGTTTTCTTTTCTTTGAGTAATGTGATATCATACCTTAAGCCAACACAAAAACAATCAATTCTTAATTTGTCAGTAACACCAGTGTTTGAATCCATCATCAATCCAAGCATTGAAAGGGAACGTAATCTAGGCCCGTTTGCTTAGGCGAAGTTCTTACTTTGAATTTTAAGTAGGTTGTCCACTAAAAGTAACATTCCCGTTTGTGCAAAACAAATATTTTTGAACATGTGCTGATCAGAGAGGAATGAGCATCAGTGACTTTATATAGTTATAATTCACTTAATCTTGATTTTATTTTTCCATTACCAATATCAAAGACGACAACTGTTAGGTAGCGCCAGTCATAGTGACAGCTCCAGCATGGCCGGTATGCTGGCTCAGATTTCATTTTCCGGTCTGGGATTCATCATAATCTTACTGGGTGCGCGTTTGGAGCATGTAGCCTATCCACAAGCCTCTCATGTCGCCATCTGGCTCGGGTCGATACTCATCCAATATGTGAAACTCACCCAGCGGGTTCCGTAATAATGAAATTTGGTACAGTAAAATAAACTAATACTATTTGCAATATAAAGTAGTGACCGAAACTTTAGATCAGTGGTAAACGTCCCGTGTAAACTCTTAAAAAACATCACACCGTCTTTTAAAGACCTCCCCTAATCCATCAAAATGAAATTTAATGGCGCTTGATATTGGCCTTAACACACCTACTTCCCTTTGGCTCGCACAGTCGGGTGACCACAAAGGAAGACAGACACGGATTCACAGAAATGAAAACGACAGAAGTGCATGTGCTATTTTAAACATGTTATTTAAACAGCAAGTTCTCTCACTGTTATAACTACCGAGATATTCACAAAACGTGTATCAAGCACCGGGAGTCTGCGGGGCTGCATTTGCAATGCAGGGCAAAATTAATCAGGTCTGAGGGCCTGGGGGCTGGAGGCGGCGGCGGCGTGGAGGTCTGGCTGAAGCTTCTAACCTCTAACATCCTCTTTGATGTGGTCCCGAGACGCTTTAGACAGACCATCTTCTAACGTAGAGCCCAACAATGGAGAAGTTTAATAAGACCTCCTTTACGGTGTAATGAATTATGTAAATATGGAACACCGAAAGGCAGCGCTTCAGTACTCTCAAGGCAGAAACATCCACGGTAGCTGCCGATTTACTTTGTTTGCATAACATTGTTTGCCTGTTTTGCCTTCTCCCTGTCTGATTGAGGTTATAAATAAATAGAAGCATAAACATTGGGACCGAATTTATCTATTTCACCATTTCACGGCGTGTTTTAATTGACCGCATGTTCTCTGTCTGGGATGAACGTATCGGTTTTAAAAATCTGCATAACGCCCTTCATTATAAATTCCCATTATAGCCCTTCTGGGTGAATCAATTTTTTTTTTATTTGTTGCAGGAGACCAAGGTCAATCAAGGAGAAATGAACACTCAGCAAGCACGGAAAAGTTGTTTTGCTCCAATGAAGGCGAGGTACCCTTGGGAAGAAGGACGAGAAAAAAAAACGTTTTCGGAGAGAAATGTGATCTGCCTTTCTCAGTGAGGAAACCGACTGATGGGGAGAATGGAACAGATAGAGACACAGATAGGGCCACGTACCCCGCACGCCATCATTTTCTTTTCTGCTTGCATATCTAACACGCCGGGCGAGCTACCGACAATTTATGTGCAAATAAATTTGCTACAAGTGGGGCAGAAATTATACTACTTATCTTGAGCTTGCTGAAGGCTAGCAGCTTGTATCCCGATGTCTTTTTGGCAACGGGAGCGCCTGGAAAGCATTTGCAGTTAATTCGGCGCGGCGGAAAGTAAATATTATGAGCACGGGTGATCATGTTTGTCACACAAGGGTGACGGCCAAAGACTGGAGCAGGGGACTCGGAGGTTTACATTTTGCAATATGTTTTTGCGGCAGGGAACCCAAGGCATCATCTGATAATAGCAATTTTGCATTTGACACCAGCAATTTATACGCTGGGCGGGTTTGGGGGTGCTGTGTTTACTGCGGTCCATTTGCAAAGTGTGCGAGGTCCATATCCCGCCTACTTTTTCCTACCAGCAAAGCTTGCACAGTTTCCTCCAGTTTTTAGAAAACAACCTTCTGTGCTTTAATGAAATTTTAGGGGACGGACGTGATCAAATTATTATTAATAGGCCAATACGCTCACAATAGGACACCGCTAAACATTTAAGGCTACAAAATGCTCAAAAAAGCCATCTTTCCCCTTCCAGCCTTTGATTAGGGCAGTCGATTTAATGAGTCAGCAAGCAGACATGTTTTTCTAGTGCGAGAGTAAGAAAATTGCCAATTATTTTGCTTTCTGTGTTAGACAAATACATTTCAGCCACGGTGAATGCTCAATGTGAAAACACACAGTAAAATGACAGTAAATGCTAACTTGCCGTTAAAAAGTTATATTACGCTATTATAAGAAGCTATTACAATACGAAAATGCTATAAAACTTATGAAGTGATGTTACATTGTGTTTCGGGCAATTGTAAATGACGTTGATTTATTATTCCTTGCTATTGAACTATGGAAAGGTGGTATTACAAAGCGTTGCTGGCAACAGGCTATTATAAAGTGATGTTAGCAGGTGGATACAAACCTGAGTTTATACCGGGTAAGTGAAAAATAATTTATAATAATTATAATTATTCTACAAGCTCTTGGCTTACAGGCCTACTTGTGGAAAATCTAGTTTAAGTTATTCGCGGTCTGAGATACACGCATATGCAGACGGTTATGCAGAAGGAATACAAGGAATGTTCGGGGAAAGACTTTTAAAGTGTTAGGCAAGTTTATAAATAATTTTGCATAATAATTTAACTAGTAAAACGTTACTCACTAATATAGGCCTACATCCCTTTCGTGATATTGTTTAACAAATGAAATGTTCACTGCTTAAAGTGAAAATCAGGAGAAGCAGAAATAGAATTACACTGTTCCTTCTGATGGATGTTTGTGTAATACCGCCAAAGTCAAAAGTGATCCCGTATTACACGCATGCCTGTGCACGCCGTACCTTCTGTAACGGGACAAACAAGCTGCGGAAAAGTCTTCCTGTTTTACACTCCTGCCCCCTGATGGCCATTTTCCTCACTGCAGGTGATCGCACCCGGCTGCACCCTGCGGTCCAAACGCACACTAATCATGTGGCCCTTTGCAACTCAGAGGCTTCAAACGAATCTACCCGTAAGATGGAGGGTCCTGGTCAACTTCTGCACATGAATTCAAAATAGAGCTCTGTGCAGTTATCTTAGCAACGGCCTGCTGTATAAACATGACAAGTTTCCCTGAAACTTTGGTGGCTCTGTGGGCAGCCCCGTGGCCTCTCTGGGTTCCAGTCTCACCCCTGGACCTGTGAGTTTGGCAGCTCTATGCTTGGGATTTTCTCACTTGACTCAGTGTCTCTTAGTTGCCCGTAGTGTGCAAGAGTCTGTCCTGTGATAGATTTGCATCCTTATGCTTCCTAGGGTAGGCTGTAAGCTCACACTGGATATGGAAGATGGGATGTACATAGCTGAAATATCCCCCTATGTCATTCTAAGCCCTATTGAAAGGGCATATTTCTATGGAAGGAAATGGACCAAAATTGCCAGGAATGGATGAGGTGTTATGCTGCAGCATACTACAGTCATCCTACACATCACTGTGTTCACATAGCATGCACTTTCTGTGCTAGGCAGCTGAAAATATCTGTACACACAGAGGAGCGTGACATGTTTAGTGAACCGGTGTGTGGCTCAGCAAGTTAGGACTTGTGTGACCAGAAGGTTGTTGGTTCAGATTGCTGCAGGGACTGGTTGATCTTGCTTTCTCAGTTGTATGTCATAAATAAAAGCATCTGCTAAATTAATAATCTTAGGACATTTGCCCCTGTGAACCATAAACCACAGTGTAGCAGTCGGACAGTTTGGCCCAACAAGTCATAGGTGATACTTGCAGTTGCAGGCAGTGTTCAGGCCCTCTGCAGTCGTATAAACTGCTTCTTCCCTATATATGTATACTTCTGTGTGTCTTCATCCTGACTATTCTACTTCTTTTGTGCACAAAACTGAAAATAATAACTTATAAAGCTAAATTGAGAGAAAAAAAAATCGATCAGCACATCTGCCTGACTGGAAAAGAGTCTACACTAAATTAAATTTTAAGAGTGAAATGTATTTTTCCCATTTTGTATCTGCAAATTCTGTATTGGTTTTTTTCTCAGACAAATGCACCATAAATTATTGATTGCACTGTCCCCAGCTGGGTGTCATTTTGGACTGGAGATTGTCCGGCGTTATTTTGACAAGAAGGATGTTTCCGCTATCAAGTGCTTCTATTAATTCTTTCTTCATTCAGAGGGACTCTTTCACTTTTAAAAAGGGATTATAACTAGACCCCTTCTCCGGGCACTAGATTCTGTGCTCCAGCTCAAAATTACATAAAAAAAATTACATCACTCAATTATTCAGCAGTCAGAAGTGATCTCCTTTGGAATAGAGTTAAAATGTGCATATAAATGTATCCACTATATAAATGGGGTGGTCTGTGGCTCAGTGGGTTGTAAACAGAAGGTTGTTGGTTCAAGCCCAAGGCTTGGAGTATGATTTTATTATCAGGCCTTTGAGCAAGGCCTTTTACCCCACTTGTTCCAGGGACCAGCTGACCCTGCTTTCTCAATTGCAAGTGCTTTGAATATGCAGCAGGTTCCCCAATTCCAGTCCTGGAGGGTCAGAATCCGATACAGGACCAGAAGTTGGGAACCCTGATATATAGCAATGAGCCAAAACATTATGACCACCCCCAGGTGAAGCCAATAATGTTAACTTCACTACCAGTCAAAAATTTAGACACGCCAAACTGCCTACAAAGGAGAGTGATAGTGTCACATCACATGGCCTGGTCACCTGACCATAACACAGTAGAGATGGTTTTGGAGGAGTTTGATCAGAGAGTGAAGGAAAAGTGGCCAAGGAGTGTTCAGCATATGTGTGGGACTTCCTTCAGGACAGCTGGAAAAGCATCCCAGGATCACACCTCAAGAAACTGGAGCAATTAGGGTTAAGGGCCTTGCTCAAGGGCCCTGTAACGGGGCCTTCAATTACATTTCGTTGTTTGGAGCCTATTTAATGGACAATAAGTCTTGTGAGGCCCTGAAGTTTGTGCATCGGCCCACAGGCCAGCACCAGGCCCAATGGTGGGATCACGCTGCTGACACAGGGATTTGAACCAGCAACCTACTGAGTCCCAACTCACAGAACTGCCCCCTCAACAAATTATATTTTAAAATACTTTTATGGCTACTGCATAATTCTATGTATGTTATTTTATAGTTTTGATGTCTTAATGATTATTTTAAAATGTTAAAAATGGTATAAATAAACCTTTCTATGGGTAGGTGGGTCCAAAGTTTTGACTGGTACCGAATATTATAAAAATGGCGCCTGTCAAGGTCTGGGATATATGAGACGTTAAGCTACCATTCGGTGCTCATAGTCAACATGTTGAATGCAGACGAAATGGGCAGGATTAAAGATCTAAGTGAGTTTGATATGGGCCAAATCATTGCAGCTAGATGGCAGGTCGGAGCATCTCCAAAGCGGCAAGGCTTGTGCAGTGCTCATGGTCAGCCATGGCGAGTACCTACTGTGAGCTGTCCAAGTAGGGAATCACCAAGTACTGTTGACAGGGTGATGGGCAGATACCATCTAATATATCCAAGACCTTGACATGCACTGTTTTAGAGTGGTCATAATATTTTGGCTCTTTGGCATAATCATCTACTATGGTTTTTTAGAACAATGAATTGAAATAAGAAGCTAAACAGGTTTCTCTGATTCCACACACTGTGGAAGCCAGAATGAGCCAGGAATGTTGACCCCGTTTTAAGTTTTCACTGATTTGTGGGATGTGATTTCTAAGCATGGCTTGGCCTCATGCCTTAGAAATGAGGACCGGCCCGATCGCAGTGCTGAGCAGAAGCAGATAATGTCAGCCGCAGAGAAGCGTGTTTATTCGGTACGTGGTTTCTTTTATTGGGGTTTACAGGGAATGGGTCAGAACAGGGTCAGCACGGTACACTGGAGAACCGGGCTGGAGAACAAGATCCTTTTTGGTCAGAAAGGGGAGCGAAAACAAAAAAGGGCCCTGTGCATTCCGGGGAAAATCTGCAACAGGAATTGAAATGGGGCCCAGGGTCCGTATGGGGATTATTGGACCAAGAGAAAACAGGAAATATCAGTTTATGCAGTCAGACAGGAATGAAGTACTGACACATTGGACTGATACGAAGAATGTTGGTCACCTGACCTTACCTGCTGAGATGGCCACGCCCCCATTCTCTATCTTCCCAGATAACCACCCTCTTGACACTGAGGGGGCCTCCTCTCCAAATCCGTCCTTCCATCCATCCATCCATCCATATTCATGCCCATTATCCTACATCTACACACACACTTTATTACACGCTTGAAATGCACACTGCTATTGTCTATCCCATATCATGCCATAACCCTTCTGAGTAAGAATCCTTCCCACTTCCATTACTGCAGTCAGTATACATATGCACAGATGTATTTTAATTTGTAACACTGTTGCGCTGTTAAATGCCATATCCTTTTATTTGCCGTTTTCGTGTTTATAGTTTAGTTATGTTTTTATATATCTTTTGCATGTCCTTTATCTTACATTTTATCTTATATATCCTTATCATTCTCTATACTTATTACTGGGTTGACATTATGTTGACACCTGCACTATGAGGAATTTCTTGTATGCGTGGTACTTAGCAACTAATAAAGATTCTGGCCCTCGTTCCCAGCCTTTGGATGACCAAGGAACCTCAATCAGTGGGACAGATTTATTAAGTTTGAACTTGTATCATCCCACGACCGAGTGGAATACCTGCTGTTGGGAACTCCCTACTGGACTGGGTCAGAGTGAGCCCAGAGCCTATCCCAGGAGCCCCAGGACTCAAATCAAGCTAACCCCCCCCATCGAGCTCCAAGAGCACAGGCCCACAGTGCAGAACAGAGTAGGATATTTTAACATGTTCAGCATTAGGATAGGGGGTGGCACGGTGGTGCAGTGGTTAGCACTGTTGTCTCACACCTCTGGGGCCAGGGTTTACATCTCTGCCTGGGTTCCATGTGTGTGGAGTTTGCATGTTCTCCCCATGTCATGGTGGGGTTTCCTCTGGGTTTTCCAGTTTCCCCCCACATTCCAAAAACTTGTTGAGGCTGATTGGAGTTGCCAAATTGTCCATAGGTATGTATGTGTGAGTAAAGCCCTGCAATGGGTTGGCACCCCATCCTGGGTTGTTTGCCTTGCACCCACAGCCTCTGCCATAGGCTCCCAACTCCCCATGGCCTCCAAATTGGATAGGCAGTTACAGAAGATGGATGGAACATCAGGATGCTGTAGTGTCCCATATTCACAGCAATAATGAACAAAACCAGTTAAACTTCATTTACTTCTTAAAAATTAAGCTGTAAAATTTGCCGATCTGTTTACATCCAGTGCAATTTAAAGGTGTGAAATGAAATCTGATGGTTCGGTATTAGCCAGGGAATTGATGTTCAGAGACGCCGCTTAATTTAATTCTGGTCACTGTTGCATGACCCGCCCGGAGCGAGCGTTCATTATCCGGGATTCGGTGCTCCTCTCGACCCGCCTCTGCGTCCTTTCCGCCTCGCTGTGGAGACACATTAATTTGAGGGCCCCTTAGTCTGGCTGCCATCACTTCGTCTTGCACTGAAATTATCCAAAAAGATGTATTTCTTGGAAATGTTGTTGGGGAATCGACTTCAAAGGATCTGGGCCGGACGTCAGCTGAGTAGCACACCTACATGCAGTTTTCCGACAAGTGCCATTCCTGTTCCAGGCTGGGGACGAGGCACAATTAAAACAAGCCATTCGCATAGGGGCCACCTCAGCCTGCATGTGATCGGAATGCCGACACACAATGCCGGCACAATCCCTCCAGTGCTGAACACAAAGGGCAGCTGCGGTGGCGGCAGATGGATATATCTTTGAAATGGATTCTGTCACCTCTGCTCCACTCGCCAAATAAATGAAGTTCATGAACGCAACCCGCCAGAGAACGTCCTGGAAGGTGCAGAGATGTCAGAGGAGGCCTCAGCCAACGTTCAGATCTAAAACCACGTCACTGATGTTGCTCACGGGCCTCTTCATGTTTGTACTTCATGTGTTTGAGACTCGGCAGATGACAAAATCGATTGTGCCAGTCGCTCCATGGGATGTTGTCATGGTAATAGCATTATATTACACGGATAATGGCCACAAGAGGAAATGTTGTATAATATAATGCAATTTTAATTAGTTATAATGCACAGGAGGCAATCTGTGACCTGGGGTACTTGTCATGTCTTTAAGTACGTTATTTGTTACGGAATAATTATTACTAATTCTGACACCCTGCTGGAATCATAATAACAAAAAACAGCTTCTGAAGCCATGATTTGCCCTGGTTTAGTTACTTTTAACTGTTTATTTTAACTGACTGATTTTTTTTGAATGATGCATTACAACCAGATGTCCACAGCAACTCCTGCTACGAAGCATTAGCGATGGAGCCCGAGATGGCTTTTTGCACATACAATGCGCCGCCAGCCCCGCAGCGGTATTTCGGCGCGCTGGTGCTCATCAGTCACCTTGGATTGGCTCCATCAGTGGCTGACGAGCCTCGGGACCGAGTTTCGACCTGAGCTGTGAAATCTGAGCCATGGGAAGTGCATCTAGCCAAACCAAGACATGTAGAAACAGGCAGCAATAGCAGTGATGGCTTCTAGGCCTTATAAATCCTGCCTGATGTGTTTTCCTTGCCCAAGGTTCGGTCCTTCATCACCGGATTTCGTCACCAGCATGGACTGTGAGGCTTCTCTATCCTGCCTGCTGTTTAACGGCGGTATCGTCACGGCAATAGGAGCAGAAAATCCGTTAACGTGATTAGTGCTAATTCTCAGTTAGGGCGATAGACAAGGCGTGGATATTTACGCCCTTTGTCACATGACACACCCTGGACATTGTGGCGGACCACAATGAAAATAAGCTCTAGAGGTGAAAACGGGAATAATCTGTTGGCCCCTGGGGTGGATAGCTGGAAATGGAGGTGCAGAAGAAATGGAAGCAGATGAAGAGTCTGACGCTTGCTACAAAAGGCCTGCGGACTTCACAGAGAGCTGCTGTGATTCACGTGTGCTTCTAACTGTGATCTCAGTAACAGAACTACAAGGCATACCTACAGTGCTCGCTGAAAACACGTTTAAACGTTTTTTTACAATGGCCTCCTGCAAACAGGTAGTAATCAGAGAAGGGTAATAACAGAGCGACTGCGAGAATGACTCTCAAGAATGTGTTCTGGTACATGTAACACAAAGAAAAACCAAGATGGCAGAGGGCATGGACACCCCAGGGAGAAGTGGTCATGTGACAAACTCTTCACTCACCTGTTGTTAAGGTTTTAAAGCACTAGTCATTTTTTATCTCTGCCCCTGACAGATTTTGCATCCCTCCCCTCTGCGAAAGCCAGGTTTTAGTGTTGCTTCAACCCCTTCATTATAATTGTCCCTCCTCCATCTCACATGGATTCATAAGAACTGACTGGAATGATGCTTTATTTACCATTTCCACAGCTGTACCTAAACAGCTCTCTTTACATCTGCTTTCTTGAAGCTTGGCATCTGAGTGCCAGGTTAATTTTTCAGCTGGTACTTTGAGAGACTTTGCTCAAACAACCAACAGAAATGTGACTGTTATGCCAAAGAGGGGACTCAAACCAGCAGCCTTCTACTCACAGATCCAGAGGCCTAACCCTCTGAGCCACACACAACATGGGCTATAGAGCTGACTCCTCTTGTAAGTCAACGGCACTTTTGAAAGTTAACTCGATGCCTGCATCGCCCCTCCATTTATCAGACGCCCACTGAACGAGGCCGCTGATATTGAGTGACCTTCTTTCCTTGAGGACTATTAGTGCTAATCAATGCCTCAGATAAAACTGAAATTAAATGGGCCTGCCTCTCGCTGCTCTCTCTCCCACTTTTGAGATTTCTGACTGGGTGTCTTGTCAGCTCCCGTCCTGCAGCGTGTTTTTGTAATAGTCATTCCCCTTCAACTGGGGAAACAGCCATGGCGAAATGAATGGATAAATGGATAGATGTTTTTTGGAATTATAAGTGGAGTTCTATTGTAGTCTTCACAATGTAACTGAGAAAAGTTTAAAAATGGAATCAAACATGCCAAAGTAGGTTAGCAGTTCCTCTGTTTTACCAGTCTCTGATATTGTTTGGAGTGTGTCTAACTTCCTGTGTATATGGATTTCTCATAATATTTTACATTGTATATTCTGTACACATAGGAAAATGTAAAAAGACAGTAAATTACAATAAAACGTAAGGAGTACTCAGTAAAACTGAAAATCGTCTCAAAATCATGGATGTGGCAATTGGCTAACAAGTTTCAGCAGGAAATCAATCGACAGGGCTTCCCACCTCAGCACTTGCCAGGTTGCTTGCTGGTGGCTTTGCTCTGACGCTGCGTGTTCTGTGCGCTTGATGTCTGGACAGGCCTGGTCATTACTTATGGTGTCACTTTCATTTTCCTTCTAGTAGGTGGTGGTGATATTTTACGAAATAATCTGCTCAGATCCTGTTGCATTTTTGCCTTTGATGCTGGTAAAAGTTGAACCTCAGTTTCTGTGTGTTTATGTACACCTTTCTGCCAAGGTATGCAAGTCCATCTGCTGGTCTAAAGGCACATCAAAGAGGTTGAGGTTTTTTTTTCCTACTAGTTTATGAAACCCAGGGCATCATTGTCACACTGGACCATAACGCTGCGGTGGACATAACCATTAGGTGAATATTTCAGTTTTGATGCCGTCCCCGACGTGCATCCCAGCACTGGAACAAAAGAAAAAAATGCCATTTAAAGTACAAAGAATGACGAGTTAGCGGGGCTGTTTCCAGCACTTGGCCTCAAAGAACCAGTTCCCTTTTTGAAGACTTCAGAGCCTGCTTTGATTGTGTGCCGTTCTTAATGGCTGTCTTTTCTGCTCATTTTGCCTTGTGTGAGTCCCCCAGCCTGGATCAAGCATCACAGCTGATAACCGGCTTTCTCTGAGTGTCCAAAAATAGCTCTGATTATGCAGCGCTGGCCAGTTGGCATTTTGGGCACCAGAGAGCCAGCTGTGCATACAGTCCTCATAGCTGGATATTCGCCAACATGGACACCGAGCACGTCACACCTAAAAGCTTTGTGTCTTCTGTAAATACCAAAAGCACGAGCTGAAGGTGAATGACACAGCTACAGCCAATTTTCACACAGTCACCGTTCTTCATCAATCTGCAGCCAATCTCTATACTTGCAAAAATATCAAACACAAATCTGACGATATTTGTGAGGATCTTAGGTGTTCACGTTTTAAGCTGGTTTACCGTTTCATGAATACTGTATCTTCACCACACGAAAATCTGAAAGTCTTTTTTGTTCCTGTCTTATCAGACAAAGGGTGGTGACCCCAGTTACAGACCTTGGTTAGGTAAATGGGGAGTATGTATTTGTGCCCTTTGTTACAGACCTCAGCTCCTGGGAAGCTTCTGCACACCTGTGTCCTGAGCACCAAGGACCTGGATTGGTTAATTGCTTCTGGCCCTGCCTCCAGGACGCTATCAACCAACTAGAGAATTACCTACAGCACCCCCTTGTCTTTCTGCACTCCGCGTATCTGTGCTCATCCGTGTTCTGTCATTATCTGTGCTCATCCGTGCTCTGTCATTATCCGTGCTCTGTGCACACGTGTATTTAGGTTGACCTGCCTGGGCACAGATTTTTTTCCAGAAAGCTCCTTGAATATCTATACCTGTTGCCTGGGGTTGGGTCAGGATAAAATTTGCTCATCTGTAGTCAGATCCACCTTCGCCCATTGACAGAAGTTGGCTGTTAAGCCACACTAAACTAAAGGCGGGTACTGTCTCTATGTTTTATATTCAGGTAGAGAAGGAAGTGAAGATAGGCAGTCTGGGTTTGTTTTCTTTTCTTTTCCTGAAGTAAGTTAGTTGAATAAAAGAATTTTGGTAACACTTTACTTAAAGCACTCATATATAATGCACTATAGATACCTTCATAACACATTATAATGCATCCATAAAGTATATTGCTATAATTATTTATAAAAACACATAACACATTATAACCATGTTTATTACGCATTATGAATGTTTTATGAAGCTTTCATCTATAATGCACCATAGATACCTTCATAATGCATTATAATGGTCGGTATAAGAATTAAGGATGCTTTATCCTGCATTATGAAGATGTCTAGTATACAGTGCATTAATAAAGCATTCATAAAACATTCATAAAGCATTCATAATGTATAATAAACATGGCTATAATGTATGCCTTTTTATAAATAGTTATAGCTGTGTTTATAATACTTTATGAATCCTTTACAATACATTATGAAGGTATCTATAATGCATTATGATGACTGCTTTAAGTAAAGTGTTACCAAGAATATAGACTTTACAGAAGAAAGGTTTTTTGTACTGTTATTATTTTCTTTTCTTTGATGCTGCCTACAGTCCACCTGGGCTGAGGGTTTGTAATATTGCTAATATACTGTAGATGTCCAATAGGTGGCATTAAATCAGGCAATACTGTCCACGTCAGTTTCGCCTGGCAGTTTGTTTACTTTCATATCCCCCACATTGTGCTTTATGTTATGCCCTTCTGTCCCCACACAGTCACCGGCATGTAACACCCCATATCTCGTTCCTAGTCTTCCAAGCACTCGGGACCAAACAGACCAAAGAAAAGCAAAATGACTGACGCACTGGATGATAAGTGGCCTCAGCACACCATTCAGCAAGCAGGGCCTGAGTGAAAGGGCTTTTCTATAATACCTGAATTTTCTGAGACACTGTATAAAGGAGACCTATTATGCTCAGTCCGTTGGCTTGAATACCCAGGAAACATTTGAACCCTTTAATTCTGAAGTAACCAGTTTCACAGGCGGCTGAGAGGTGTTAGAATCATATAATACATTCGTGCAATTACCTCCAGACCATTCAGAACCAGGAAATCTATTTTGCTTCTGTTTCTCCGGTGCAGGATTACAGTAGGCCATGTCGGGAAGTTCAGGGCATGAAAAGATAGTCAGGTATGATGTCAGTCACTCACAGAGGTACTTGCACCAGGTGGTGGTAATGTGGCTGATTGCTCTAAGGGGGTGGGGTAAGGCTCTAGTCTTTCTGGGGTTGTGGGTTCAAATCCCCCCGCTGCCAGCTAGTCTACTTATGTCCCTCTGGTGTCGGTAATGTTTATCATTCACATAGACCACAGGTCTTCGGACGGTGAGAGGAAACCAGCGGAAAATCAAAGAGGAGCAGCACAGAAAACTCTCCACACATCTGGGGGAACCAAATCTGAAGCACTTAAGGTGGGAAACCTCCCTGGATAAGACACTGTAACATCACTTTTAGTGTGGTTACATTTGACACACTCTTACTTCATTACTGAAGTGGTGAGGTGACTTTCTGTCTGCAGATTTCACACGTTCTCCTCATGTGCAGATTCCTTCTAGGCACTCAGATTTCCTCCCCAAATCTGAAAAAAAGGCACAGTCAGGTGAAACGATGTTTAAGAAATGTCCCTTAGTGTAGCACTGTCCCCTGCAAAGGACTGGCATCCCTTCCAGGGTGTCCCCTGTCCACTGCCTTGTGTTTCCTGGGACTGGCTCCAGACTCACTGTGACTCCGCACTGGGTAAGTGGTTATGAAACAGGATGAATATTAATAATATAATAGTAACAGTACCGGTCCAAGCTGAGGAGGTGCCCTAGGCGAGCATCAACTTCCCCCCCCCCACCACCCCCGTCCATTCGGGGCAAAGTGAAATTGGCTGGCAAGTTGGCGCCCCCTCAGAAGTTGGTGCCCTAGGCGGCGGCCTATTGTCTATAGGATTGACCAGCCCCAGATATTATAAGAAAAATCCATTCAATATTAGTTAATATTGCCATTTGGCCAAGTGTCAAAAAAGGATAAAAATCTTTAGTCTACATATTTAACCCAAATTGCTTTGGTCAACATCCTCCCTACCTTAATGGCTCAAATTATCCAGGAAAATATGTGATTAATTTGATTTCGATGCATATAATTGCGCATTTTATGTTATTATCGGCAATTAGATGTCTCAAAATCAAATCAATTACCTCTATTACGTTATTACAAAATTAATTATTAGTTGGGAGGTGTTTGTATTATTTGTAAGACAATTTCATAACGTCAATACAGATTACATGACGACACCTCTGCCCCACACATTTACACGGTGAGTACGCCGCAGCCCGCCCGGCTGTCGTTTGGGCCATCAAGGTATACAGGGGAGGGGATTGAAGGCACCGCGTTTCCGGCAGCGCTCCCCCTTCCCCCTCATCCCCCTCTCCCCCAGATGACAGCGATCCGGGCGGAGAGGAGTCGCTAGTAAGTCAGTTTTGCACAGCCCAGTTCGGGGAGCGTCGGCTCGCTTTGAACGCCGTCGGGTTGCACCTCGCAAGAATGGGGGGCTGTTTCTGAAGGCGACCGCTGACGGATCCACACTTCCACCCTCCATGGCTGTGGACGGTAAGGGCATGTTTCTTTAATCGCTCATTTATCGGACAAAAAAAAAATTCAGGAAATGCTGGTGGGAAATCGACGTTAAGGCGACGCCGCATGGCAATGGCAAGTGAAGAAATAAATAGCGGTGAGAAAATAATCATAAAACAAAGCGCATGTAGCCTGTTAGTTATATCACAACAGTTATATTACAACAGTAGCAGTCACAATAGTGCTGCTGCTCCCTGTAGACTGTGCTCTATAACCTAAGGTTTATCACAATAGAAAATACAAAGGCTTGAAAATGTATTTATATGGCAGAATCAGACGGGATATGGGTTCAGTTGTAGTTTAATGGCAACCCGAGAAAGTTATTAAATGTTGCTGTCATGCAGATTTTAAAATAACATGCAGCTGGGACATTTTTCATATTGTCAGCGTTGGACCCGAGCGGTATTATTGCTCGTGTTGGGGATGTTTTACTGTCGGTATTTCTGACCGTTCACCGAAACCCGGGTACTGAAGCACCATCGGAAAAAAATATAGGCTATGCACGGCTAGAAGTTGATTGGCTAAGATTTTGCCAGACAACGTTTTAATTTTTTAGTTTTGCCTGACTTCGGTCATTGCCGAGCCGGAACGACCACGAAGTCTTTATGCCTATAGCTGGTGAATTTGAGGAAAGTGTCAGAGGCTTAAGAGACGGACGGAAATGTCAGGTATTGGGAATACAGAAGCGATTTAATGCCGGGAAACGCAAAATAGGACCGCGGGTTCCAACCAGCATCTTCCGAGTTAGTTCACGGAGAGACGTGGTGCTGAAATGGAAAGCGGCGCGTACACCAGCCCGGCTGTGCCTTTCAGACTAACGTAACATTGGAACATTTTCTATGCAGTCTTTTTAATAAAAAACGCCCCTCTTTCCTTTAAATAGGCTAATATCAATCACTTACAGCATTTGTTACGAAATACACATGTATTCGTGTCCAGTTTTGGGTGCAGCCTAGGAACAAAGGTACACTGTAACAAACTGAATGGATAGCAGTGACAAAATAATAATGTTATAGAGATATTATAAACGGGACAGGGACAGATTTACTTGGCTTGACATATATAAGGTTTATACCTGGTTATTATATGACTGATAAATAACATACGACCACCTGCGTGGGTGGTGTAGTGTTCCATGTCGTGTAAAGTTGACCTACAGGACCTCGTGTAAAAACGAAGCAGGGGACTTCAATAGAAGTTTATCTCAAAGGCTTGGTGAACAGTAACCAATATAAAAATGGGTATTTTTCAATTCGAAAGTACAGGTAACGAAAATCTTGAATAAATCAATGAACTGCTGATCAATTATTTCCGTCATGCCGTTTTAAATATAAATCTTAATGATGTTTTCTTGGGCGATCGGGTAGTTCATGTTGTTTTTCTGTGTCTCTGTTCAAAAACCGTCAGATAATGTCTAAATCAATGGCGCTTTAAAACAATTTTCAAATGTGAAACACAGGCTGCATTTTGTAACCCATTGAAGCGCGGACGCAGTCTTTTCATCCTGGAAACATGACCTTTTTATTTGCTTTTAAAGTGCTCTCTTTCCTTCCCCAAAGCCAGCGTGGGGTGACAGCACTGCCCAGCTGCGACGCTGAGAGCTCAGCTGTGTTTAAGTGGCCCGTTTTCACACGGCGGGCAGGCGCGATCGAGCCCAGCGGGCTGCGGCGAGCCGGCCAGCGCGACCATTGGCGCTCCGTCCGGCACGCACCGCTGGTCGCGGGAGCGAGGGCTAAACAGCGCGGCTGGCTCGGCTCCCGCTGACATCGCTGCCCTTTGTGTCCTGTCACTCGCAGGAACAGGGCACAAGACAGGGGACACTCTGGGCAGGGTGTCCATCTATTGCCGGACACCTTATTCACACACGCAATTACTGGAGTACCTAGAGAACATGCCCACAAACACAAGAAGTCACTGAAACAGCATGCTGCAGTCTAAGTCACGTTTCGGCTACCCTTAGTCCTCTTGTTAATTTGACTTTATACACACTCACTGTGCACTTAGCAGTCACCTTAAACAGTGCCGTTCCACTCCCCATGCTCTCAGAAAAGATGCACCCCCCTAAAGACTTCAGAAGGAACATATCCAGGGTGACCTTGCCACGCGCTGATGGTGCTAACCCTGTGATCGGCTCATCAGGTCTGGCCAAGGAACTCTCTGTGCTTGTCCCTCCCCATTCCGTCTTTACACAAACGACCGGCCATTTGGTGCTAATGCCAAAAGGTGGGCCAGAACAAGGTACCCCCCCGTGAGTTCATGCTGGGATTTTAAACCCCCACCCCCACCCCCTCACTCCCACGGAAGCGGTGCCACCTCGACCAAAAACACTATGTCAGCGCATCTGTCCTCCCCCCGGGTAGTGCTAGACAATGCTGCTCCCACAGTGAGGAGATTGTCTTTACAGACCCTGACCCCCCTGCTCCCCATAACTGCCCCCCCCCCCCCCCCCCCGCCCCTTCTTTCTTTCGCGCACGTCCAGGGGGTTCGCCTTCTTTCCCTGCCACCCCCC
>JAAGVU020000038.1:21367832-21388886 GCA_011763525.2 Mormyrus iriodes
GTCTTTGCAGGACAGGAGCCGTTTTTGCCTTGAATCTCTAGACCGCCCTTCTTCTTGTCTTACCCCTCCAGAGTGACTGGGGGGCGGTACAGCATCAGTGTCAGGTTGGCTGCCAGGCTATTTGTGAATTGCAGCCCCCTCCCCTCCCACTGGGATATAGAGTGACTGACAGCGACGCCCCCTGTGTGTCACTCTATAGCGCTGCGCTGCGGCTCTGGCGCACTGGCCTATAAAAATGCCTCTTCTGACTCATTACAGGTGAACAGAAACCTGAATAAAATGGAGCCATTAACCTCATAGCGATTTATACACCCGGAAATATTCACAAACGCCTAATGTGCGTGGTGTAGCGCAGGATAGTGTTCCTGAAAAGCAAATATAGCAGCATAAAAATAGGAATAAACTGAGCTCTACACAGTACCTGTAATATACATCCATCTATCCATCCGTCTTCTTTAACTACTTAGCCAGTTCGGGGTCGCGGGGAGCCTGGAGCCTATCCTGGGAGGGCCCAGGGCACAAGGCAGGGGACACTGGAGATATATATATATGTATATATATATACACGCACATACACGTATGGGTCTAAATGCATATATAGACATATGAATATAGGACACCTTTGACTGTGTTTCAAGCTGTAGGACTGCGTGACCTCTGTACTCTCCCCGTGAAATGCAGTTCCTGGCCAAACTGGATCTGTGTCTCGCTGTACTCCTGAAATCGCGGCCGGGCCATTCCAGGTGAGCAGTTGGCCCTCCAGCTGCGGGGTCCCATTTGAGCCGGGAGAGAAGGCGAAATTAGGCACGAGAAGAGCGAAAGCCATTTCTAGGGAACTCAGAAGAGCATGAGGGCTGCTGTCCTCAGGAGAGCGACGGCCCGCTTAACCGGCACTGGCAGCCTTTAGGTGCGGCATTAGCTCTCGCCGAGATTCGGGTAATGGTTTGAGAGAACGCCGTCGCCGTGCTGGCTTTCTGTCTCCTTCTCTTTTTTTTTTGTTTCCGTATTCCTGCCATCCGCATTGGTCTCTTTCTTCCACCTTGCTGACCTTTTGCCAGGTCGGAGTGGCCCCTACTCCCACCTCATGTACATCGGTCGGGGCACAGAGCAGTGTCCAGCCCCCCAACCCCCACCGATAGCAGGAACATGGACGAAAATATTGAGGCCAGTGTCTTAATCACAGCCCGGTTTTTTGGGTTCTTCCATCAGTCGGACGCCAATGGCCTATGGCACACGTTCGGCTTGGAAAGATCCTGTCACGGCGACCTAAAAATAAACCACCCCCAGCCTCCCCCATTATTCTATTTTAGGGCATCAATATGCATTGGTACTGCTTAACATATTCCACCCCCCGGTGGCGAGAGATAGGCTAACGAGAGGCTCTTTTGCTGCTGAGAGCTGGCTCGCAAAAGTTGGTGTGAAAAGTTGCCACTTCTGTGAGCACAAAGCCCTTTGACTGCTCATAGCCTGTCCTCTTAGGCAAACCGTTTATCTCAATTACGAGATGAGGCCGTTTATGGATGTTTCGTAATGCCTCGATATGAATAAATAGCAAGCGAAACAATTCCTCGTTAACCTGGGAGTTCATGTTGAGAGTGTGTCTCTTGTTGAATTGAATTCCGGCTTGACGCATGTAACCCTCGCTCAAACTAATCTAACGTAGATGCATCGGATAATTAGAATCCAGGGTGCATGAAGCCCCTGAGATACATTTTTCACAGTCGTTAAACTGCGCTTAAGTACGGTAATTATACTATGCATTCACACCATTGTAATCAACTAGTCCTTGTTCACACGCCATTGATAATTCCAAACGTCAGTTCACCGAACAAGACATGTCGGTCTGGCTCACTCTTCTCACCATTTTCATGGTGAATACCTCACTGTTCGTGTCCTACTCCTGTCTCCTAAAAATAACAACTGCCAATCACAGCTTCCTGAGTCGTGGAGCATAGGGACGTCCCCCGTCGGAGCGGTAGGGGAAGTCGGATCTCCAAGTTGTCAGATAGCACCTCCTCTCTGAAGAGCCCCCGTTAGCAGATGGTCTGGTGGGCTTTAAACTCGGATCACACGCCGAACACCTTGCCGTGCCAAGCCGCGTCTGTTTTCCCACCGAGGGGGATATTTCCATCTTCTTGATCAGAGAGGCTAATTGCCAGTGTTGAACTCTGTGGCAACTTGCGCATCTGCTGCCTGTGGACCATATTGGCCGGACTTATACTGAAGTCTGCTCGAAATACTTACAGAATGTTATGCTGACATGCTGTCCTTGCCGTCGTGTTGGGTACACTCTCTCTGTGGCACATTCTCTCCTATGCGGCCGTACAGTCGGTAGAGAAAGGGGAGATTTGTCAGAGTTGATCAGGTGAGGTCCCTTTACGATGATGTCAAGAGCAAGCAGTTAAAGGAAGCTGAGGTTCAGCAATGCCAAGTGCTCATATCATGGCCTCTCCTGTGCCTCTATACAATGACATTCTTTGGAGGGAAGAATGTTGCTGATGTTGCCTACAGATCAACACGGCTGACTCTTTTTAAGGATCCTTCACTGATTCCCAGCTCTTCACCCATGTGTGGGATCTAATGCTTGGATTAAACATAAAAGTCCACCTACACCCACAGGTGGAGGCTCTGAATAATCACACATAGCAGCCTTTTCATCTGGTTCGTAAATTGTCAAATATGAAGAACGTCACTGTATTACTGCACATTGTCTTGCACTGTGGTAATTCATCTAAGTTCGGATATTTATTTGACACTACACCAGTAGTGAGGCTATTATCTTTCATCAATTTCAATGCATAAGAATAATTTTACCCCTTTATGGATATTTCCATGTTATCGTATTTTCAGCCTAATTGAATATGATCACATCTTCAACAAAAAGTTCATGAAACAGAACCTAAGTGATGAAGTAATGAGATTTGATACTATTTGAGATAATTTAATACAATTAAATATCATTTTTAGTGCAACACCCAAGGGCACCATAGAAATAGTCACCGCTCACTCACACTCCGTAACTGGTTATACAACATTCAGCAGCCATTGTTACAAGCAACTGCTGTAATTATCAGTCAGTCTGGCAGAACACCTTGGGGGAATTTTGGCCCCGTGGTGCTTAAAACTCAGTGACATTTCTGGGTTTTCAAGCATCAACTGCTCATTTCGAGTCACACAAGGTCTGGATGTTGCCCAGGCCAGAATATCTTTTTGTTCCTCTACGATTCAGATGTAGACATATGTCCTGTCTTGCTGACCCAGCTACATATTAGCTTTCTGCTCCCAGACAGGCCTGGTGTTCTCCTGTAGTCTACATTTTTGTGGTGTAGAGCAGAATTTATGGTTTCTTCAAGCTTTTGTGGTCCGATGCGGTAGAAGATGTCCAAACCATGACAATCGGTCACTGTGATGGCACAGTGGAATGAAGTTCTTAGTGCAGAATGCAGTGTTTGGGTTTCAGACACAATGGGGGTTGTGTCAGTCAAAGGGCCCCACCATCGACGCATTCGACGACGCAACGTTATTCCAGAAACTCATTCAGGTGGCTTTTAACAAACAGGAAACAAGCATTCCCTTCCTTCTCAGTTTTCTGTCACACTGGTCTGCATTGTATTCCATTTCTGCTAATTGTCCTTTTAATGGTAGAACCAATCACTGACCTCAGCTGATGTGAGAGAGTCCTGGGTCCCCCTGGATAGTCAGGTAGGCTTCTTTGTGACTTCCTGGACGCTGTTATACTTTGTTCCTGGAGATATTTTGGCAGAATATTTAGGAAGATATTACTGCCCAGTCTTCTTCACCTTTGACTTGACCCTGACAGTTAGAAGTATGTTTAGTTTGGCCCTCACCATCCCTTGATTAGTTTTAACTGGAGGTGCAACACCTGAAATGTCATGTTCTCGCTCTCAAACTCCCTCTAAATGCTTTAAACCCCCACAGTGTTTCACTTTCACACAACATTTCTTTTTTTTGAATCCCACCGGACGAGTTCGAGAGGAGATGCATGACGACCTCATCTCATCTTCTGTAGCTCTCGTCATTCTCTCTTTAATCTGAGACGACACCTTTGAGACATCGGACACAAAAAGGGCTTTTGTTTAAAGCTAATCTTCAGTATGCCTGGAGCAACCCCAGAGCCCGTGATGGGCAGGGTCCGGGCACTGGATGGTGTCGGCCTCTCGGGGGCCCTCTCTTGATTGTGCCCCAGACGTGGACTATAAGTGGGGATTAAGGGCGGATTTTCCAGCTGCTTCTATGGGGACCTATCAAGCGTGTCCTGCAGCACCTCCTAAGCAAAACCGGATGTGAACTCTGGGAAAGATACGAGAGTATTAAGGATAAATGGGATGGAAAGCACAGCCTCTATGGAATGGGGGATGTATTGATAAACACACATGGGAGGAAACCTGCGGTCTGCAGAGTGAACGGAATCCCCATCCATCCATCCTTCCAATCTTCTGTCCATCCATCCATCCATTCAAGCATTCGTCCATCCATTCATCCCTCCAACAATGTCCATCCATCCATCCATGCATACAACCATTTATCCACCATCCCTCCATCCCTCTATCCACCCACCCACCCATCATACACTACAGGCAATTTCGAGACACCAATTAGCCTAACTCCATGACTCTGGGCTGCGGAAGAGGAAATACTGCTCAGTCCAGGGAAAGCATGAAGACTCCACACACATAGCAGAGCCGGGTTTCTGACCCCTACCCATGGATGTGTGAGGCAAGAGCGCCACCCACTGAGTCGCCATGATCACCCACAGAACAAGATGATGAAGTTTACCTTGTCGGGGTTATACTGGTATGAGGTTGGGCTACTGTGATACAAATGAAAACGGGGTTTATTTCACTAGTGGGGGGAGAGTGTAACTGGTATGTCAGTGCTGAATGGCGGAAACAATTACAGGGGATGAGATTATAGGTTTCGGGATTAGAATGAGCCAGAATGCAGGGGAACAAAGCAGAGTGCTGATTACACAGGCCACAGAGAAGGCGCAATGGGTGGATCTGATCGCCAGGAACACTGAGTCCCCTTCACCCCTTATGACGTCACCATCGCTCCTGGGAGGTTACTGCTTTCTCTTAGCTTTGGTTTAAAATTTTGGCATAATATCATAATTTATTTAATGACCTTACATAACCTGCCATAAAAACTAAGATTAAAAATTGTAAAGGTCTTCAGCAAAAACAGACATTTATTAGTAATATATAAAGTTCAGCATGTATATCATAGTCTGTCACTGACATAACATGGCTAATCGAACAAAGCAACAATAGCTTTAGCAGAAATGTATGCTACCGTTTGCTCGCATCAGCATTTACAGCATGATTTTACCAAACGTGCCATTATAAAAAGCAACACAATTGTGGGTATTGTTTTGGTTCTGAGAAAAGTCAGAGAAAACAGCACGTTTTTGTGCGTTTATTGAAAAAATAATGAAAGTAGCGTCTCAGATTAATTAGTGCTGGATCTCCACAAGCTTTTAATTAGCATCGTTTATTTAGAACAAAAATCAATAACATTGACTCTATTTCAGTTCCTCATTATGCGGATGCTTAAATTAATTACTAAAAAGCTTAAAGGGGTATACTTGAGGAGTACAGTTGAGGAGTATACTCGAGGAGTATATTTGAGTATATCTGGGGAGTAATTAGTTGTTACAGGTTCTTTCATTCAAGGACTTGTGGGAGTGGACAGACTGTGAGGTGAGTGTAAAAGGAGGCCAGCCATTAAGAGCAGCTTGGCCACGCCCCCTGAACAATTTGGCCACGGCTGTGGTTTCATCTGACCACGCCCATATTCATATGGCCCCACCCATTCTGGCACCTCGCTGAAAACTAATTAAGATGGCAGATGATGTCCGTAAGGGCCACGGAGCCCCGGTACACAGCTAAAGAGACGTATGGCCAGTCGAGCTGCCGTTACCATCTCCGCTAATACAAATAAAGCGGTTCTCTAACACCAAGCGCCAGACCGGCACTTTGTGATGCCTGATCAAAGCAACGATAAGCAAGGGGGCGTTCCCTGCCGTCCCCCGACAGCCGTTCCGATACATTTCCTGTGCATCGTGAGTCTCCTCCGTCACATTATGGGCTTTATTGTGAAATTGCTGTCAAACTAAAAAGGCATTTGGCTGGAGGAGGCGGAGACAGAGTTTGAAAAACTCACGGCATTGCAGGGTGGTTCAGGTGACCTGTCTGCGCATTGCTTTTTGGTTTTGTTTTTTCAGGTTGGGTGGTTAAGCTCGATTCAGAGGGCAGCCCCGTCCGCAGATATTGGGGGGATGCGTTTGGCCTCAGTGTACACCCACCCCCAGCCAGGTGCGTGGATTGTATTTTGATCCCCCCCCGTGTTTTAAACGGTCGGGGGGCCCGGCGTTACCTGGGAGGCCTGACTGCCAGCGAGTCGTCAAGGTAATTGGCTGAGCTGTCAGGCGATAGGGGCTAAGGCAAACAGAGCACGCTCCGCACAGGTGGCACGGCAATTAAGGCACAGCGAAGAGAGCCGAGGGGAGGGGTGGGGGTGGGCCAGCTTTGTAAAGGGGGAATGAGACATGAGCTTGAATTTGTTTAACCATCCGGCCCGCTCCATGCCACACAGGAGCCGTGAGAAGGGGTCCTGTACCAGAGAGCTTGGGGGGGGGGGGGGCAGGGGGGTATTGACTGTGATGGAGGTGGGCCCAGCCCTGCATGGATTCAATCTCACCAAGCGGATATTAAAAGAAAACGGATTCCTGAAAAGGGCGCCTTTGTGTGTTAGGTACAGCCATGTCAACCACATGGGTATAGTTCTGCACTGCTGTACCAGAGAAAGAAGGAGATGAAGTGCAGTCACCCATTGGCTTACGTCCTGTTGAGTAACGTCCAATCGTACATGTCCAAGGTCCCATAAAAGCCTCGACTAAATTTATACAGAGACGTCCAGAGTAGCACAGCCGATGTTAGCGAACACATTTTATTACGTGTGCGGCATGCGGGGCGAACCAAAACACACCAATTCTGCTGCCACTATGGAAGTCTAGTTAAATGTCGTGATATTGTATCTTGTTATACGATTTGATCTCTCCAAACCCAGACTGACTTACATCCTCGCTACCGGAATGTAACCAGGGTGTAAGTCGATGGATACCTGTATCAGATGTATGGATGGGTAAATAGATATTTCCGTAATTCAGAAGGAAATTGCTAATTTTATATTTAATAATTACATACCCCAAAAGTGATTATTAAGTAATAAGACATTGTAAATACTAAACAAATAAAAATGTTATACCTGAATTGCAGGCTAGCCAGTGTATAATTGAAACCATTTGACAGAGAATATTCCTACACTGAGTGTAAGTTGTAAGCATGTTTGATGTAATAAACATTGCATGAGGTACTGGGTGAAACAAACATCTTCACGGCATAATTTTTATTTGCTCAGTTTTAGAATGTTTATAAAAGTTACAGGGAAGTCTATTGGGTTTGTCCACGTTCAGTGGACTGTGGGGTGGCACTACAGTTTTTATGAATCATATTGATTCAGAGGATTAATGAATGTTTCTCTGTTTAAATTACAGAGCCACTAGGCTATAATACATTACGAGTAACTGAGCACTGCAGTACAGGAAGGGTATTTAAAATCATGAATTATTAATTAGGCATGATTTTTTATTGGATAATGGAATAATATGGGGTGGGGTTTTTGTTACAAATGCTCCTCAGATTGGCAGTGTTAGAGAGCAGCGACAGCTGGTGAACTTAAGCCTCTGTGTGAGATTTGGACTCAAAATTCTTGGATATGGTGTTCATTTTGCTTGCTAGTTAGCGTTGTTTGCTGTAAACAAATCCCTAATTGGGTAATAATGGCACCGTCACATTGATATGCAGTGGCAGTGTGAAGGGGGTGGGGGGGTGGGGCGCATAAAATTGTACTGATTCATAATCGTACCCACCGTCGCAGTTCTTCCAAAATTCTTGGCGGCGCTTTGGGGAATCACTGCCCTTTTCAGGAATGAGGGATGAAGTCCGATATGTGGTGCTGCTCGGATCAGCAGCTCTGGATCGACAGGGCGGCAGGGTCCACGGGTTTATTGGGGACAGTGCTGAGGGAACGTGGGTGGGATGACTTGGCACATGGAGCGATGGTCAGGGGCATGTGACTCTCCGGTCACCGTGGCCGGGGATCTGCTGAGCCCGGCCACACCATCTGCCTCCCTGCTCCTTATCGCCGCCCCGGAGGAAGGGCATTTCTCAGTACAATGCTAACCTCAACCCCTCTCCTCCGCTCTCCCACCATGTCGCCCTGTGGTAAGGATGAGCACGCTCTGTCCCCTCTAAGATGCCCCCGTGCTGGGTATTTTTATCCATCCTTGAACCCTCCTTCTCTTGCTCCCCATATGTTTTTCTTTCTTGCATTGGGCCTGGTAGCTTGATAGCTTGACAACGGCACCATGACGACAGCAGACTTTATGACATCATTGCTGTTTCACATGCCTGGGTCCTGTATCTCCTCGAATGGGGATTCCCGGAGAGGACCTGCATTGCACCCCTTGCTTTTTCCCAGGGTCCCTCATTGCTCCCTGCCTGGTAATTTGTGCTGATTGCCAGTGATGGATGACTTAATGCTAATTTGAGCTTAACACATGCCTCCTTGATGTGGTTTAATGGTTACGTTCTCAGTAGCCATGGCCACAGACAGCTGAACAAACAGAGCTCCTAATTGGATGAGATGGAACAGCGTCTACCTTAATCTATATGTGAGGTTTACATTCCACCCAGCATAGGCTCTATGCTGCCTGGGAAAGGTTTCAGGGCCTGTGACCTTGACCAGGAAAAGTGGTTAGAAGACCAATGGATGGATGGATGGATAAATGGATGGAAGTCCCAGCTTCATGTTAGCTAGATCTCCTAATCCTTTTACCATTCCCTGAAAACATGCTCCTTCAAGGTCTATTACTGTGAAGAAATAAAACTCAGTATCCAAAACAGGTGACAGATCACCAGAACTCCAAAAAAACATTTTCTACTCCAATATGGGGGATGTGCTAATTATCAGATGGGCTGGTTTGATGGCAACATTGAAGAACATCAAAAGAGATGACCGCTTCTAAAGCAGTTCGTAATATGGACGTATCAGCCAGCCCGGAGTTACAACTTACATTATGTCTGTCACACCCCAAGAGGAACAGGAGAAAGGGGCCGATGTTTGGAATGTAAAGGAATGCAGCACTCTGAGCCACCAGGACTCCAGGCCAGGTGACATCTGAGCCATTCAGTCCTCACGCAGAATTTTGTTCTGCATCAGCATCCGTTAAATAAAGAAGCTGTGGGTTTCTCTCTCTAATTCACTGGCTTCCTTGGAGCGTTTGCAGCCAGCAGTGGTATTTTCCACCACGGTTTGGTACCAGACCTGTAGTCGAGACCAGTCACACCCTATTTATGGCTAAATCTTATATTATCGCACATGAATTCTTAATTGGTACGGATGGGAAAATAATCATATTTGCTATTACAGCTAAATTAAATAAATGTTTTCATTTTTGATTTGTGTTTAATCAGTGAGCTGGTTTCTCAAAGGAAAGCTGTCAAAGTTTTACAAGAATCTGAGCCGTAATAGACATGCATAATTAGCCTGGTACGTGTATAAGTAATGATGACAGGAAGGATGGGGGGCGTGCGGCTAATCCGAAACGCTGCCTGAAAGTTACATTCGGTGTGTAATTAGTGCTCAGGCTGCTGTTTTGACTGTGTTCAGGTGGGCTGCCTGGAGTCACAGGAAAAGGCGAGGCCGTTTGAAGGATGGCCTCTGTGGAATCTTGTTAGGGGGTATTTTGGTTTCCGTGGGAACTAGAGCCACACTTAACTGCATTGTCGGGCATTCCGCCTCGCATTTCAAACACGATCACCCGGTGCCCGAATCGCACCCTTAAACGGTACACTCCCTTCCCTTCCTCCTCAGGGTGTCTGATTTATTCGGGATGCACCCACGCCATCCCTCTCTGAAGCTTCTGCTCCTGTGCATGATACAATATGGAGAAAGTCTCATTTGGAGATGTTCATTCTGGCTGAAACAGCTTGACGCCCATAGATTCCCGGGACAGGCAACTGTAAGACGATCTTGGAGGGGGCTTGATTCGAAGACATGGTTAGGGGCCAACATTTCTGAAGCAGATGCTGAAAGACGAATCGTAAATGCACATATGAGGAGGCACTAATTTTCTGTGGAAATTGGTTCTTTTTAATGATTCTATTGCGATGATAAGCGCCACTGTCACCTCGGCCCCCACAGCAATGAGATCACTCGTGCCACCTCCCCACTGCCGTTTGTTTTTTTTCTGACAGCTCCGGTGCTTCGGCCGCCAGCGCGGCGCGATCCTTTCTGGCACGTCAGCCTCCGGCACATTGATGGTGGAGAGGAGGCAGCAGGCAGAGAAAGTGAAGGTTATTCTCCCATGAATCGCGGAGGCGTGGCAGCCCGAAAGACACAGAACAGTGAGCAGGTGTCCTGGGGTTATCGCCCCCCCCACCCCCCCCAACCCACCTGCCGCAGGGCATAGCGAGGGCGCTACTGTCCTGGCAAGTGTGAGTCGGGAATGTAAGTTTCTGGTCGAACAACATGCGAATCGATAGTTTACACCCATGATTGCAGCTCTCTGAGGGGGGTCGACTCTTGCCGCTTGGAGGAGACAAAAATAATCGGGTGCTGGGGACGGGTTTCCCATCATCCCCCTGCCTGCCTGTCTGGAGGGTGCCTGAGGTCAGCAGCTGGCCCTCACAGAACAGGCCTGGACTTTCACATGGAGCCACCGTCTGCTTTTCCTGGGGCTACTCGAGTGCTGCGTGTTCACTTTTCTTCCGGATTTCTTCCTGCCCTCTTCTGTTGCTCGTTTCACCTCTAGCCCACCCCCTATCCATCCCTACTGTCCTTAGAAAGCACCCTAATCCCTGCATGAAGATCAGTGACCAGCCACATCTGGTGTGGCTCTATTTGCTATCCTGACCAGAGATTTTGATATATGCATGTCTGTGTGGATCAGCTCTCCACCTTGTCTCAGCTCTCCGCATTGGCTCAGATCTCCCCCTTGTGTCAACTGTCCTCATTGGCTTAGATCTCACTCTTGTCTCACCTCTCCTCATTGGCTTAGATCTCCCCCTTGTCTCAGCTGTCCTCATTGGCTCATATCTCCCCCTTGTCTCAGCGGTCCTCATTTGGCTTAGCTTGTCCCGTTGGCTCTACTCTCTGGTTTGTCTCAGTCGTTCCCGTTGGCTTGGATCTCCCCCTTGTCTCAGCTCTCCTCATTGGCTCAGATCTCCCCCTTGTCTCAGATCTTCCCATTGCCACAGCTGTCCCCATTTGGCTTAGCTTGTCCTGTTGGCTTTACTCTCTGGTTTGTCTCAGCCATTCCCATTGGCTTGGATCTCCCCCTTGTCTCAGCTGCCCCCGTCAGCTTGGATCTTCCCCATCGTCTTCCAGCTGATTTATACTCAACGCTCACAATGCATACGCGTACACCACCATGTGTTTTCTGCGTTCATTCAACGCATCTTAGGTGCGTGGAATATATCTTAATATATTAATAAGAAAGCAGTGTCATGTGTACAAAGTACAATGAAACTCGCACTTGAAATTCTGACTTGCCTACTTTCATAAACAATGTTATTTTTCAATAGTTCCAGTATGTATAAATCTTGGTTATAAAATCTGCCAAGAGCGTGGGGCTTACGTTTTGCTAGAACATTTATATTGTTATTGGAAACAAAACTTAGCAAGCTGTGCAATTTTAATGACCGCTCCTTTTCAAGATTATCTAGTATATGTTTAACATTATTCTAAAGTTCACTCTCCAAGCCGATCCTAATCATTTTCATCCTTGCTGTTTAAATCACCCATGAATAGACATGTTTGTGAGAAATTGGTTTATTTTGAACTAATTTTTTCTTTATAAATACTACACTACTTACTGCAGAAATGGATTTTTCCAGTATTGTGCAGCTTAATTATAAAATACTGACTCCTACGCGATATCTAACAATATACAATGCAACATTCAACAGGGGTTAGTAAGGTGATGTGGCAGAGCGAAGTACCAATACGATGTGGAGCAGTGATTAGAATACAGAGAATGCCACAGCAGTATTATAAAATTAACTACTTGCTGTGGAGACAGCGATTGTACATCATTTCATGTCACAACCACATACAAACAAGTGAGACCGGAAACGATGGAGCTGGCCAAGATGATTTTTTTGCACTGCCCCCTAGTGGACATGACCTTTAATCCTTCAGACAGACGTGCTTGCGTTGCATACTCGTCGTGTTGTGTTTGCAAGGCTTCGCGTGAAGTATATTGCAGCATTTAGCTGTCTCAGTAGGTTCAGCTCTTCCTGTTCGCTCAGCTGTCTCCATTTGGCTTAACTCTCCACATTGTCTTAGCTCTCCCCCTTGGCTGGGCTCTCCCCGTTGTCCCTTTAACATTAGATAACTTTATAATTTTTTCATTTGTAGAAAATAGGCCTCACACGATTTTCCATGGCAGTTTGTAGGCAGTCCTAGCCTGGGCACATCAGTGGGAAAGAAATAAGAAAAAATAATTTTCCCAAGCAAGGATGGGAGTTTCCCCTTTTCCGAAAAGACAGACTTTGGCTGTGTTCATGCTTAACTGAACTCAAGTGCTTTATAACCATACAAAGGGAGGCTCAGCAGAAAAGCTGGGTTTGGAAAAACAAAGGCTTCGCAAAGCATTCTGAAGGGGTACAGAGAAGGTGGCTTGCGGCATATACAGTAAAACATGGTTCTTCACCTGTTTGTAATGACATTTATACAGAGAACATAAGTGTCTTTCCGAACCTGAACCTAATTGGCGATGCAGTCTTTGGCTCAGAAGCTGAGATATGTGTGCCCGAATGCCAGATAAATGGAGGATCTATAACACAGCGGGTTGCTGTTGTACCTTAGAATGAAGCGTGAGAGATCCATCTTACCCTGAAGAATTATAAGCCTTATAAGTTATTCTTGGGGGAGAAAAACCCTAAATACTTCCGTTATTAAATTTGTACCATATATGAGATTCATTATTGACATGGTGGCTCTGTTCCCTCACACCAACAGGGTCAAGGGTTCGAATCTTGTCGTTTCTGTGTGTAGTTTGCATGTTCTCCCCATGTTAGGTGGGGTTTCCTGGCATCCAAAGACAGAAGTGGTGTCTCTGTGATAGAGTAGCATCCTATCGTGGGTGCATGTCATCCTGGGATAGACTGCAAGCCCCCCTGTGAGCCTGACCATGATATGGGTTTTGGAGGTGGTTGGTTGACACTGACTGTAGCAGCGATATCCAGTATGCATGTGTTTATTTGTTTAGCAGACACTTTTATCCAAGGCAACATACAACTGAGACATCAGGATCAGGCCAACCCTGGGAATTGAACCCACAACCTTCTGATCACAGACACAGCATCCTAACCTGCTGATCTACACACCAACCCAAAATTAATTTCTGCTAGGAAAGAAGCACCAAGGTAAAATGCAGTACCACATCAGGACAGGTTATTTGTAAAATTTAGCTACAGCGTCTACAAAGCACAATGTGTGCGTTTGTGTGTGGTGGGGGGTGGGGGTAACCAAGAGAGAAAATCAGATGACTGGGGCTGTTAGTGACTCACTGCACTCGTCTGTTGGCATAAAGTGATGTTTTCTTTTTGCGTACCTGCTGTTGGATCGAGACACATTTGAAGTATCTCTCCTTTTACGCTTTGTTTTGTTTGGGCAGATGGCTGCCTCCCTCTTAAAGGGAAAGCGTCCCTTTAGTCAGGGGACGCCTGAGCACCGGAGGGAGGTATAATTAAACCAGACTGCCAGTTATATGCTGACCCAAGAAGTAATGATCTTTTGATTAGACCGAGATTAGTCCACTTGTAGAGGCGACTTTGAGGTAATGGCCAAAAAGTGGGCTTTAAACTAGATGAACCGTTTAATTCGTCTTCTGACGGAGATGCACATTTAATCTAGATGAGAGGGACAGATTTTGACTCGGTCAGGAATGAAGGGCGTTCTCAGTTACTCCTGCCAGTTCTTATATGAATTTTAGTTAGTTTCTTAAAGAAAAAACATCAAAGAATAGATAGAATCGCATTTTTCACGAGGACGTTACATTTCCTGTTATCACCAGGAAACAAGGAGAAATCTCTCCCCTTTCCTCTCTGTGTTACCAGGAACTTATTTTCTACCTTACTGGAACCTACTACTTTACTGACTTCACCCTCTGGAGTGTTTAACTAGTTCTTTAATCCAAACAGTTGGGGCTTTAATAGACTAATCAGCTTGGTAAAGCTGAGTCAGTTGTGTTGATCAGGTTTCAATCAATACAGACCAGTGACTATCACAATACAGACCAGTACCTGTCACAATATAGGCCAGTGCCTGTCACAATACAGACCAGTAACTATCACAATACAGACCAGTACCTGTCACAATACAGGCCAGTGCCTGTCACAATACAGACCAGTAACTATCACAATATAGACCAGTAACTATCACAATATAGACTCATGACTGTTGCAATACAAACCAGTACCTATCACAATATAGGCCAGTACCTATCACAATATAGACCAGTACTTATCACAATATAGGGTAGTACCTATTACAATACATGCCAGTACCTGTACAAGGGCTAAGTGGATGAATCCCAGTTGGGGGCAGTGTGCGGCTCAGTGAGTTAAAATGCTGGACTTGTAATACAAAGGTTCAAATCCCAGGGTCAGCAGAGTGATGTCACCATTGGGCCCTTGAGCAAGGCCTTTAATCCCCAGTTGCCCCAGGGACTGTCTAACCCCGCTTTCTTAAAACTGCACACTGTTTTGGGAAAATGTGCTAAATAAAGACAACTTAAATAAAGTTAGGTCACTGGTTTAAGTACAGGTAGGATGTTAATCGCCTTGTTGAGCCGCCACTCTCTTCAGGCCGCGGCGTTTGGCGCCATCACGCTCTTCAGGCCGCAGCGTTTGGCGCCATCACGCTGTTCAGGCCGCGGCGTTTGGCGCCTCCACTCTCTTCAGGCCGCAGCGTTTGCTGCCGTCACACTCTTCAGGCCGTGGTGTTTGGCACTGTCACACCCTTCAGGCTGTGGTGTTTGGTGTTCATCTCACCATCCCATGGATAGTGTCCTCTGTCAAAGCCGAATGTGTCTGACTGCCTGCTGAATCTCCCTGTGCCCTTCGCGGCTGACCGGGCCGAGATCCCAGGTCCAGGGCGTCAGTCCAGAATTAGTTCCTTGTAAACGACTTCCTCTAAAAACCTGGAAAGGAACAGGAAAACCTTAATGGAGATGGCCATATTACCACATCAGCCTATTGTGGTATCTCCTCTCCTTTTTTACGAGAAGCAGTTAGTGCAGTATTTACCAAGCCCCTGCCCCGTTTATAACTCCCAATACGTGGCGGTGTCCCCCCCCCCCCCCATTTAAAGAGTTCTCTCTCGCCGGCTACTTTGTGTTCTGGTAATCATATTGGTAATGCCAGCCGAGCGCTCTTACATAAGAGGGCCCTGCTGAGGAGTAAATCCTCACCAAAGAAACCATGAACAGAACAGGAGCTCCACTGAGCTTTTCGATTTAAGGCTGACACCCCCCTAAAGCCCCCTCTTTAGGGTTACGTGTGCATCCTTATCCACTGAGATGTACTTGGGGGATGCAGACAGCAGAAATGAACAGTGGGGAGAGGGCTGTCAGAGATGGGACAAAAAATGCTGGGGAAAGAAGGGGGGTGTATGGGGCACAGACGACTGGCGGTAGTCCAGAATTGCTTAGGAGATCCAAGGAGGGACCTTGAGACAGAACCTATCTATCCACAGCTTAGATATGTTTCATCTATTTAGCAGATGCTTTCAGACAGCAACTAGTGGTTAAGGGTGTAGCTCAAGGGCTAAAAATCAAACCAGTGACCTTCCAAGCACAGACAGAGCATCCTATCCCCATGCGCCACACCTTCCCTGATAATGCTAAACACTGTCAGATCTTAAGTCATCAAAATGCCCAAGTAATCCTCTCATTCAAAAGTCACTCAAAGTCATTCCTAATCTGAATGGAGAGCCTGAATATAATGGCTTTTTGGTATATGGAGACTAGAGGAATAGGCGATCCTTCTTGGTCATAGTGCAAGAAAAACAGTAATGAAGAGTATTTAAATATTTCTGACATTTAAACATGACATATAGAGACACAGGCATGTGCTATGTTCATCTCATAAAGTGTTTTCGCTGAGCGAATTAAGGTGGAACAGGCTGTACTTATAACCAGTCCGGCTAAATGAAAATAACAGGGAAAGCAAACTGGGGCAGACTGGGTTCTGTTTTGCAGCCTGGATGCCCCCCCACCCCCAATGCACATCGCGAGGGGAACAGTACAATTTTTGCTGGACTTTCAGATACGGGGGCGTAGAGATTAGCACAGTCCTTCTGGGTGTCCCTGCAGTCTGTGTGGGACTTTTATCTCGTATCCAAGCATCTGTCAGTCAAACGTGTGAAAGAAGTGCGGGGGGAGGGGGCAGTGCAGAAGCCTACTGATTCACTGCGACTAAAGGTACATCTTAGAAATCAAAGAATGTTTTAACGTTTGACTCTGTCTGCATTACGGTTTGGTTCTGGCACTTCAGCCTTTTTTCCCCATGATGCCCGGCGTGTGCCACGCTGACGGTGGTCACTGTGTATGTGTGAATGGGCGGCACCCATCTGGCAATGAGACTGGCATGTGCTTTCAGGGTACCAATCCAAGCTTTTTCTTCACCGGTAACTAGATCTGGCAATCCACCCTCCTTCCTGTCACCGCTGGGGGAAAAAAATCCCAATCCTGCTGAGGAATTTTGGCAAAGGCCATTCTCTATAAATATTCATGAGCAGATTAGCCAGGAATTTTCGGGATTCTCAATGATTAGCAGTTACGATGATCCTACACATATTAACAGTGAGTATAATCACGGCCAAGTGGAAATCGCTCTTAAATATGCATATTTAAGGAAAGTCTCTTCTTTCATTGGGACTTCTTTTTAGACATTCTGGTGGTGATTTAAAGGCATCCCAGCTCTGATATTCAGATGTATGGTTCTCATGTCTGACAGGATTTCTCCTGCTTCCCGCAGCTGCTTCCAGTTTCAGCTTCTGCCGTGGCAGTGGGCTGGAGCACACAGTGTCAGCAGAGGACCTGAACTACCAGCTGCCCCGCAAGGCGGCTGCCAGCCTGACCTGGCACGACGGGCGGGGCCAGAAGACGGCGGGGGGACGGACAGTGAAGCTGCTACAGCAGCCAGGAACAGAGGCCCTGCAGGTAGGATGCTGTCTGGGGAGGGGGTTCCTGTCTGTCTGTCTGACTGGCTGTCTGTCTCTGAGATTCTCCTCTCCTGTCTGTCTCTCTGAGACTGTACCCTCCTGTCTGTCTGTCTCTCTGAGACTTTCCCTTCCTGTCTGTCTCTCTGAGACTCTCCCTTCCTGTTTGTCTGAAACTCTACCTTCCTGTCTGTCTGTCTCTCTGAGACTCTCCCTTCCCGTCTGTCTGTCTGAAACTCTACCTTCCTGTCTGTCTGTCTCTCTGAGACTCTCCCTTCCTGTCTGTCTGAAACTCTACCTTCCTGTTCTGTCTGTCTCTCTGAGACTCTCCCTTCCTGTCTGTCTGTCTCTCTGAGACTCCCCCTTCTGTCTGTCTGTCCCTGAGACTCTCTGCTCCTATCTGTCTATCTGAGGTCCTCCTCTCCTGTGTGTCTGTCCCTGAGACTCTCCCCTCCTTTCTGTCTGTCTCTGAGATGTTGAGACTCTCCGATCCTGTCTCTCTGTCTGTATCCTGAGATGTCCCCCTCCTGTCTGTCAGTCTGTCCCTGTGACTCTCCCCTCCTTTCTGTCTCTGAGATTCTCCTCTCCTGTCCGTCTGTCTGTCCCTGAGACTCTCCCCTCCTGTCTGTACCCCATTAATCTTTATTCTGTCTACATTTACAAATTCATGCCCCAACCCAGTCCAGTTTAATAACGAAATGTCACACCTTCCTGCCATCCACAAATAAGAAAAGCTAAATCTTATCCATATTTATCATTTTCCCTATCATTCATCACTAACGTGTTATTTGTTATGATAGTATTTTTTATGAGATCATCTTTTTTTGAAAACTCCCATTTATTATACGCACAGCAATAAAATCCAAACCCAACCGTGAATGATTAAAATGTCCACCCCTGATCTCATAAAATCTCAGGTCTCCTGGCAGTGTGTTAAATGCGTACAACACACCGATAACTGCAAACAGTGTGTCTGTATTCACTACGGGATTTACGCAGGAATGTTCAGGTATTCCCGTCAGGCCTTCGGGGGACTTCTCATCTCTTAGAGCGATAATCCGAGATTCGGTCATTTAATGCTTAATAGCGATTGTATCGGCAGCCAATTAGCATATCAACACAATTAACTTAGAGTTAAAGATAACCGGGGCAGAAATCTGGGAGAACTAAAAGCCAGGCATAATGGCCGAAATTAGCGAGAGGGGTGACCCTTTACTGACCGGATCTCTGTTTATTTCATTTCAGCGGAAAGCCCTGTATTAAAAAAGTCTGATTTTGGTTGAAACCGCTAAAGTAGTTTTTACCGAGTGATCGCTTTATTCCTGAAGAGGCTTCCATACGGCAGAGCCCCCGAGGATGTGAGTGTCCTCCAAGGGCGAGCTCCACCAAAGCCTCCTGTACTTCACCGTGTTTGCCGGCTACACCGAATAATGCGCATTTTGTCTCAGCAAGTAATCAAAACTTACTTGTTTTTTTCCCCCCTTCCTGGCGTGCGGATGTCAGGCGGCTCTTGGCAGTTTCACCGAAATCCCGCCGCGCATTCATATGGAATAAATGCTCTGTTATACCCTGCGATTTCTCACGTTTTTTTTTTTTGTAGCGCCCAGCATTGATGGGAAAAGCGAGGATTAGGAAACAAAAAAGGGACGTCTGTATAAGCATTACCAACGAGGGATTTAAAACCAACGTTTTAAATGAATGCTTTAAAAAAACATTAACCCGATTTGCAGAAGGAATGTCAGGGACCTGTGTGATGGGGCCTGAAACTGGGGTCCGAGAAACCCTCACTATTCCCAGTAAATGTCACAAAAAATACGGAGTGCTGTTTGGTGGCTTCGGAGAGTGAAATACTTTGGGAAAACAAATGCGATTTCCTGCCGACAGGCAAGACCATGTGATGGAGAAAATGAACTCTCTGTCAGTCCCCTACTCCCCCTTTTCAAAACGGGCTAAGTGCTTGTGGTACATATTGTACGAAAAGAATCGTTTATTGTTTAGCATTTTCGCTCTATGGGCTTTTATGCTAAAAATAAACTGCCCTTTAAATGGATCGGGTTTTTTTATAACATGTATGAAATGCCGTTTATCCCAGAACAGTTGCTTACGGACATTTTTGGCAGTGAGTAGTGCTGTTCCTTGGATTATATCCATTAATTTCTGTTTCCTTGAACCAAGTAACAATCACTATAGGTTCCCTTATGCATCACCCTATTCTGTATTTTCCCCAAATTACTGGTCTGGTTAGGAGGCATTTATGCAGAACTGAAAAATGACATGTCAAGCTGGGTAGGCTTCAGCTTGGTGAGATTCTTCAGTGACTAAATTAAAGTCAAATATTTAAGAAGTGATATGTGTATGAGACCTTTCAGGGTTATGGGAAGTGTAGTAATTAATTTACCTCTAGATGTGATGATTCAGTGACTAGCTCTGTTGCTGACACCACACCTGTGTGGAGTCTGTGTGTTTACCCAGCATTCCTCTGGGTTCCCTCCAAAAACACAGCACTTAGATGAACTGACAAATCAAAAAAAAAATTGCTCTTAGTGTGAATGTGTGTGTGAGTGAGTGTGTGTGTGAGCTCTCTGTTTCATGAGATGGTCTTCAGGCCGCCCACCATTCACATGTTCTGAACCCACTGATACATTTCAGGAACCAGCAGTTATAGAGAAACATGACCTTCTACAATAGCAGCAGAGCTCGAATACTCACACTTCTTAGGATACACTGGGAGTAATTCAAAGTACAACAGACAGGACATTTTTATTTAGTTTACCTCCCGCTTTATGGAGTATCAGTCTGCGGACAGAAAGAAAGCTGGTTTGCCAGAAGTTTCTGATGCAGGCTGACATTAAATGAGCTCACCTATTCATGTTTTACTGACCGTAACATGTAAACAGGGGTTTAATGTGCCTGTCCAAAGTCCATGGACTACTGCAAACTCTGCAGTGTAACACAAACACTCCCTGGCAGTGTCCATTTAACACCCAGTAGTATAACACAAATATTCCCTAGGAGTGTCCATTTAACCCGAGGGTGTTACATGAACACTCTTCTGACGATGTCTATTTAACTCCATGCCGGGTAACACAAATACGCCACAGGAGTGTCCATTTAACATCGAGCAGTATTACATGAATATTCTCACAGGAATGTTCATTTAACACCCAGGAGTGTTGCACAAACACTTTTCCTGTGTTGAATTGGCAGTTGAGTTGTTTTCATGAAATCAAATCAGGTGGGGTCCACCACACATCCTTCGAATGTAAGCGGGTAGTTGCAGTGCAAGCTGCTTCTGGAAGGATCTGTAAGTTTGCATTCAGGAGAAGGTGCTCGTTACCTTGCAGCCCTATTTAAATTGCAAAGGTAGCAGGCTGTGGAGGCTGGCCTTTAGTCTGTTTGGTAGCTTCCACATTAACTTGGCAGGTTACTAACCCCATCTTCTTAACCCAATTTTCTTTGAAAAAAAATAAAGAAAATATTTTGGGGATTAGCAAACCCAAGGTCCATCAGGCTGGTTTTAATCACGTAATGTTTGGCACCAGGACAGTGAAACATATCACTCCATATACAACTTAAACCCACATAACTGAAATGTAAACATGTAAACATTTTTGGAAATTACAAGACATGTGCACTTTTACCCCAAATTTTATATTACTATTTATATAATTTATATAATATTATATAATTTATACTATTTATATATTATAAAATATAATATTTATATTTATATTATTTGCT
>JAAGVU020000038.1:21402198-21413830 GCA_011763525.2 Mormyrus iriodes
TGGTGGTGGTGGAAGTGGCTCCCCATTGCTTCTGTAAAGCGCTTTGGGTGTCTTGAAAAGCGCTATACAAATGTAACATTCATTCATTAATTCATTCAAATTGCCTCAGGCACTGTCTGACCCTTCTTTCTCAGAAAATGTCCATTGCTTTGGATGAAAGCATCTGCTAAAAATATTAAATGTAGCTAATAATTAGTGAATTAAAAAAAACTTCTTTTACGTGACTCAGAATTCATTTAAATATAAAGTACATAGCGCCACTAGTTGGTAGGGTCCCCCACTAGCTAAATATCACTTTATGTTTAATGCTGCTACATTTTAAAATATAATTGTAAGCATTTGGTGTCACGACAACAACATAGTCAGCATTTTCCTCTCACAAAGATTTGCTTGTGCTCTGGATGTCCAGTTGCGGCCCAGCTCAGATTTCTACAAATCTGCTCCAGTCGTTTGTGGTCATCACACGTTGGTTGAGCATTGCATCTTCTGCCACGTCTCGAGCCCTCATGAGAGGAAGACAAAACCCAGAAGTGCCCAGAGGTTGCTCAATATCACACGACGTCACCATAATCACAGCAGTTACACATGTGACATTAGCTACGGCTCGAATGACTAAATTATAATCCACTCTCATAATTGGATGCTACGCTTCCTGCAAAATGACCACGAGTGTGAAATTATACACTTTGCGAGGAAGGACGTGTTGTATTAATGAAAATGAATGTAACGGCCAGAAATGATTTTTTAAAAATAATTTGTATGAATATGAAGATAAATGACGACACGTAGCGGCCGCGCCACTAGCGGTAAATTTAATTACCCCTGTGCTGACAGGTGTCGTCAAGCGCGCCCAATAAAACGGCAGATAACTTTAGCGTCAGTGAGTTTTACCGAAACGTGCTGAGCAGTTAAAGCATGGCGTTAAATTCAAGTGCCGGCGTTGCCGGGCACAAATCAAAGAGGAGTCAGATTTAGAGTGCGTGAAATGACCGTCAGCCATTGTGGAGCAGGCAGGATGTAAAGCTGCCGTCTTCCTGTTTGCTAAGGGCAAATCTTCACAACCCACCGATGTGTGTCTACATAACCAGGTAGCACCAACGATAATTGGGGGACGCGCAACACAGCGCGATCAGATGATATATTTACCTCAAATGTTGCTTAAAGGCACGGTCTGTGCGTGAATTCTTGGCTGTTAACTGAGGGGCTGGTGGTGGGGGGTGGTGTGTAGCCCAGTAGGATAGGCCTCTGTGCTGGTTATTGGAAGGTAGTTGGTTTCAGTCCCATGCTCATCAGATGAACGGCTGACCCTGTGCTCGGACCCTAAGCTTCGCTCTATTCACTGATGGAAGCTTCTAAGCACTTATGTACATTGCTCTGGCTAAGAGCGCCTGCCAAATGCTGTAAATGCTCTCTATGTATGTCTCAAAATCTTCATTTCACCCCACAGAAACTGCTTTGACTCATGAACTATCCATGCTCCGTAAGTGCTTATCCAGTGCAGGGTCACTGTGGCTCCTGCAGTCCTTCCAGCCTTAAAATGGCAGCCAGGTACTCTTAGCATCATTAGCTAGTGGCGGCTAACTTCCGGAGCCCCATGGGTCTCGGCTGTCCTGCCAGCTGTGACGGAATCTCATACGTTAGTATGGTGGCTTGGACAGCAGCCTGTGCTTTGGAGTCAGAAATTCAGCCTCTCCAACAGCTGGTGTTTCAGTGTTACACCCCCCAATACTTTAGGTTTGAGTTGCTGGATACTTTAGCATGACCTTTCGTGACTTTTCACTGACCTTTATTGCCTCCTTTGGGTCTGGCTTCCCAATACCCTACCCTGGCACAGTGGAAGCATCTATGTGCCGTGAGGATGCTGCTGGACCAGCATGAACCCTGACCTGTCCAGTAGGTCCTTTTTGACGGCTAAAACCCACAGCTGTGACTCTGAAAGCCCGGGGTGCCACGACGCGCCCAGAGTCCTAGATAAACCTCCTCAGTTACACAGAGTGTTGTTTCTGTCAGGATACCCTTGAACATGTGCGCGTGGCCCTTTAAGATGACAAGGGAACCAGGCGTGGCTGTATCTCCCCTGGAAATTGTCGACGGCGGCTTCCGTGGGCAAGGCACTTGTGTAATTTATCGTTCCCTGGATCGAATCTAGCCGAGGCCAGGCCGCATGGCGAAATCGTATTTGAAGGACTATAGCAGAGCGTGTCATGCCGCTTACCTGACCCATTACCTGATATATTGCCATTTTGGAGGCAATCATCTACCGCCTCCCCCCCACTTCCCTCCCCCCAACTGGGACAGTTTCTGAAGTTGCTGGACTGGCTTCCTGCAACGAGTCCTTTCAGTACCGGTGGGACTGCGGGAAGCCCCTAGCGAATCCATAAATCAGGAGGCCGTCCCCATGGTTGGCCAGCAAAACAAAAGCACCCACAGCCCCGATTCCGCAAGGCTGAAACTAGGTGGCAGTTGCCTGGAAACTGACGGTGGGGTAGCGACGAATGTACTTTTTAATTTCGGCTGTGATGACAACATCGTAACCTAAAGCTAGACCTTATTCTTACTTTAATATCAAGCTCTAAAAGACCGATACAGGGCAAAACGAATGTGAAAAGAATGTATCTACACAAGTACAGTGGACAGTGTGTTTCCTTTAGTTTATTTTAGAGAAAAATTAAATGCTTTTGTAGAACCGATGTGTGATGTGGTACCTTATTTGAATTAGTAGTAAATAAACAAATTTATGGCAGCATTACGTCTCTGTTCCTGGCACTGGTGGTGGAGGATTGCACACTGTGTACAGAGAAAGCAGAATACAAGATGAGATCTGAGATTTTCATTCTTTAACGTTTGTTAATTTCCGTGTTTGGCACTAATAAGATGTGGCCGTGAGGAGCTGTAGTGGTTGCTCGGGGAGACGCTTGTTGTTTATTTGGCTTCTTTGATGGCTTTTGCTCTTGTTTGTTCGTGTTAATCTTTTGCTCACCATTCCATCAGAAGACTTAGTGTTTCCCTTGGACAGGGTGAATACACCATCTGCTCCGGTCCTTTGCAACTCTGCGGTGTTCATCAAAACGCAGGGTGAAGACACAGGGACCGCCCCCCCACAGTCTCGTTAGCGACACCAACTGGAGACCGCCTTAACCCTTGTGTATTTTGCTTCTTCCATTCTAAATTCTAGAATCTATAGAATTTGAAAATGGATTGGGGTAACTTCAACCCCAAAAATAACACAGGGGTTAAGCGATCAAACCGCGCCCTGACATTTTGCTGCCTTGCAGATTTAACATCCGTTTTGCGTTTGCTGAACTGTGCTGAGCACAAATCGAACGACCCAGGGAACTGACATTTCGCAAGAAATTTGCAAGAAACACTCTCCCGCTCCAGACGGTCCTCGGTTCGTTTAGAATGTCCCCCAGGAGGGACAAGTCCCCTAGGCAGATTGTGACAGAGGGCTCTCAACTCCACCCCCCCCAGTCTGTAATTAATTTCCAAGATCTGCCGGTTTAAATTAGCCTTCACAAAGCATTGACAGAGACCACATTTGTTCAATGTCAAAAATAACAATCCAGACAATAGAAGAATGTGCTAGGCTCTGACGGCAGGTCTTAGACAGCCTGGGTGAGCTAGCATGGTGCCAGCCGATTTCGGTAAGGCCGGGGGGGGAGGCATCGTCTTGGTGACCACACCATCACACCCTGTCCTCGTCAGACAGGTACACTATAACACCTGGATTCGCTTGTCCTCCTTTTTCATTCAGTGATAAACCAAGAATTTTCTGGCATTGATAGTTTTACAGCAGGATCCTTAGATTCCAAATCGTTCTTGGCATGACTGATAGCAAAGACCACTGCAAGAAAACTTCGTGACACATGTGATGCTGGACGTGGACCTTAAAACTCACAGAAATCCCAAAGAAAACATTGAGGCAATGTTCCACCCAAACTGGGCCTGTTTGAGGGCCTGATGTCTTGCCTCTTGTGGGCCCCGAGAAAGCGATTTCTGCAGCAGATGGTAGTAAGACAAGCAGAACAGGTGAGACGGGGAGGAACGGAAAGATGTTTGTCTCGATCCATGGCCATGAAGTGTTTATCGACTGAAATGCATTTCAGGCTCTTTAAAAGAAGACAGCATCATGTTATTTATTCAGTGTAAGGATGTTTCTAGGTCTCACTTAATAAGATGGATGTCATGTTTTCTGTATCGCAGACAGAAGCGTGTCAGGGTATGATTTGCTCTGCGGCTTTCCTAAACAAGTCTTCTAACGTCCTCGTTTGGAAAGCGAGGTGCAGACGTGGTAGGATTCATTTGGGACGGTCGCATGGCGGATTAACGAGCGGGGTGGGGTCTTTGTAAAGCAGGCCTGTTGATTTCCCGTGGCTTAACGTCATCAGACGAGCACAGCCGCTGGTGAGAGGTCAAATGAGCTGCACATCCTTCAAATTGACGCTGAAAATACTCTGAAGGAGGAGGTGGTATATTTCAATCACATATCTCCTTTTTGTTTTCATTAATCATGCGTCTTCTGTCTCCCTCATCCTTTCCAGCTTCCTTCGGAAACCCTCCTTAGCAGATCTATCTGTACGGCAGCCTTCTCAGACAAAATGGACTCCTGATTGCCCTGGGAGGGACCGCACGGCCTGGATACGTGAACGGAAAAACTCGCATCTCCAAGCGGACCGGAACCTTCTACCTTTAGCCAGCTAGAAACCCAATCCAAAAAAAAAAATTCTGTTTTTCTGGTTTGAGAGGATAACACTGTGTTTAAATATCGGTCTGATACTGTAATATACTGATACGACGTGAAATTCAAAATGAAAAATCCACGAGGGAACGATTTCAGTGACTATGGTCGTCACTCAGGACTGGTCACATGACTCTCTGTATCTAACAGGCACGTCGAAATCCATTGTGTGTCTGAGGACCTGGACAGCTGGAGTAGAGCTGAGTACGTCTCCATAGTTAGCTTGTCTCTGTAATTCAGTTAACATTGCCTAGTGAGGCTCGTAGCATTAGCCACACACTTCCCAACTGACTGGTTAGTTCCTGTCATGTGACAAACTGGCTACCAATCAGCTTTGAATGTTCGTGCTGAATGTTTGTTTCCACAACTTCCTGTTTTTTTGTTTTTTAGTTTTCCTGGCACAGACTCTACATGAAATCTTACTGTGCTGACTCGACTGAATGTGGCTGCTAACAAATGCATCTTACCCACACATCAGTATGGAGTTTTACCTCGCAAAATTTAGGCTTTTAACACACGTTTTTTTTCTGTATGGCTCATCTAGACCCACCAAGCAGTTTCATTTACATTTACCATTGATTTTTGGCTCCTCCTCACCTACTCGAGCAATAATTAAGCAGGTGTAGGTTTTAGTGCTCTTCTTAACGGCTGCCATTCTTGCTGACGTGAGAACATTTTATTCCGAGCTTTTACTTTCCACACAGCAGAATGATTAGCATCTGCTCTTACTTCACTTCACGACTTCCTGTCTTGGATACCCAGTCATTACTCAATCTGTTCATTAAAGCTTCCGCTTTCACCTCTTTGCTCAAACTCAATGAAAATATCTGTGTGCAATGTGGTTCTGTGGGCTGTAGTTTAAATGCAAAAAGGAGAGTTTGGATTGGAGTACCCCAGCCTTCTGTCCTATGCTATAAGCAGTTAGGTCAAATCAAGTCAATTCAAGTGGGCATCATTGTCAAACCATTATATACAGGTAAATAGTGACATGAAATATTGTTCCCCCTGGACCACATACAGTCTGACATACAGATAGCAAATGATGATTGGAGGGTTTAACAAGACTTAAAGTTTAAAAAACAGGGACAGTGTAAAACAGGATGAATGGACTCAGCGGTTTATATACATAGGGCAATGCGTATGTAGACAGTAAGTAATACAGCTGAATAAAGGGATGGAATAAATGTAATGAATTAAATAAAATTTAGAAGATGATGGATGGATGATGGATGGATGGCAAGTTTGGGAATAAGAAAAGAAAGTAGAATATTTAAAAGTTACTATCATTGATCATCTTACCCTGAACTTCTGTACATTCCACATAATAAGATAAACAGCTAAAATGCACACTACGTTTTCATTTCGTAAGAGACCTCTGTAAAAGGTATTTACGAATGCAATGGTTAAGAAAGTGTAAAATGGAATGCATTTATGCAATGACCGTCTGCCAGAAGATGACACGTTTAGATTTATACTCAGATGTGCGTCTTTCGATGTTCCAGCGTTGTCTGAGCTTTATGGAATCGCAGTGTCTATGCCCAACGCGATTAAAAAACAAATGAGAGACAGTCACCTTTGTAAAATGGACAAAAGGTGTTTAAAAGGCGACCTTAATTTGACGTAAAAGTCACAACAAATCACCTGCAGTCCGTGATCAGTCTATCTAGAGCAGTGGTTTCCAAGCTTTTTTACAGTGAGAGCTACTTTTACAAAGAAAATTCTATAAGGAGCTACTGAATGGAGTTCTGCCAACTACAAGGTCCCCTCGGAATATTTTCCTCACCAGGGGCCCCTCGGTATACTTTAGGGTGGGGGAGGGGGTTGGAAGTTGAGTCGCAACTGACTACAAATGTCTTGGCGATCGATCGCGATCAACCGGTCGGCGATCGCTGACCTGGAGTAATATGTGTGTTTAACCAAACATACACTGTTTTGATTGTCTTATCCGCTCTCCAAACCGCATCACAAAACAACTGCAGGAACAGACCCTATGTTCTAGGGCCGTTCTGTCCGCAGACCCATCACCTGGGCGACGACGTTTCGCTGTCGGTCCCGCCTCAATCACTACAGACCTCCTCAGACTCGAATCGTCTGGATGTCAGACCGCCTGACTGTTATAAACAACCACGTTTTGTTCTCGGCCAATAGACACATCGTTCATTTGTAATGACTGTATGCAATGTATTTGAATATGTAATTACCAGCTGTACAGATATTAATATTAACATTGTGGAATAAAAATCTATTGTCTTTTTTTTAAAAATAAAATCCAACCCAGCTATATCTGTTATCCTTGCCATTTATCTTTTTGTTTTGTATGATTTGCAGCCAAATACCTCAGTAGGTGGCACTTCAGTTCACCCCTACAATTGTGGGCTGGATTTCCGCCCCGTATCAGTGTGTGTGGTGCTTGCGTGCTCTCACTGTATCTGCCCGGGTTTCATACAGGTACTCCTGTGTCATTTAATCATCCAAAGAATTGAAGAGCAAATCTCCAAAACTCACTCAGTCCATTTTTTGTTCATCTTCAGAAGAGACTACCAATAGTATAAAGTCCACCTTCCTCATCATTTGTTACAGTGTTTAGAAATAACTCACTCATTCCTTATGATATCCAACAGAGAACTTTCATTTTATTCACAAATCCATAGAAATTTTCATAGAATGAGTTTTGGAAATTGGCCCTTCAATGGGGGTTAAGAGCCTTACTCAGGGGCCCAAAGGTGAAATCACTCCATGCCAACCCTAGAAGTTTAACCAGTAAGCATATAATCACAGGTATATCATCCTAATCCACACAATCTCCAAAACCAACCACAGAGGGACTCGAACCCTCAATCTTCTGATCCGAAGTCAGACACCTTATCCATTAGGCCACGCGGTCATGACAGAAGTGTAAGGATAGAAAGGCATTTAAACTAAAACACTGTGATTAAAACCAAATCATTACCCCCCCCCCTTTTCCTTCAAATTAAATTATCAAGTAAGACTGCAGAAATTGCCTCAAAAATGTATCCCATGGACTGAGTGAGTTTTGAAAATTTGTTCTTAAATTGTGGTTTGTGTGGACCAGTGTCTGTAAATAGCTTTATGAATGCTTCCTGTGACAGGCTGCCATCTAGATGTCTTCTGCAATGGTGTAGGATAGACTCCAGGCTTTCAGTGATCCTGGACTAGATAAATAGCTCTGGACAGTGGGCGGGGCATTCCACTTCCCATTAGTGTCATGCAACAAGCAAGACAGCCTCATTAGATATAAAGACTCGGTTCAGTAAGAATGACACATAATCTCTCGACAACTGATTTAGGTGCTCCGAGATCCAACAGTAAAGCTTGAAGCATGTACTGAAATTGGCCCCATACAGCATGTCAGTGATGCCCTGCACCACCTTTTGGGAGATCTGGCTGGGGGAGGGGCGTGCCACAGTTTTAATTCAATAAGCATTCAGTCAAGTGTGCCTCTTAATTTCCAGGTCTTCCATTCCATAATTCCATTTGAACATTCATCCATAAAATTGTTAATAGGTCAGAAAAAAGTTGAATCCTTTACACTTGGAAAGAAGAGATGTAGACCCTTCCATAAACCCTGAAATTTCCTTCTGACAGAGTGCCGCATTAGTAACAGAAACATACATTGAAAAAACACATTGAAATTTCAAACTCTCTCACAATGAAACATTACATGACCTTGACGTGCTACCAGCAGCTGACCTGAATTAAAAATGTAACCTTTTTATGTCTGCTTCTATATTGGTCCAGAAATGCTTTCCCCTGCAACTACAGCCACAGCCCCACACCGCTCCACCTCCGCCTCATTCCCTCCATGTTTACGCAATTGTGTATAGCTGTATCTTAGCAACAGACATTCTCCTTAGCAAATCACAGCCAGCTAAAGATGGCAGGAAACCGTCAATGTTTATACTTTTCGAAGTTATTTAGTTCCTATTATCCATCCATCTTCCAAAGCCATGTGGTTAGATGAATTGGGGTCACTTAATATCCCATAGCATGTGTGACAGTACGGGTCCTGCAATGGACTGACATCGCATCCAGAGTTCGCCCGCCTTCAGCTTGGTTTTTCCTGGGATAGTCTCCAGGCACACTGTGACCCTGTACTGGATAAGCAGTTATGGAAGATGGATGAGCAGATAATAATTTAATAACTTCCCAATACATGAACATTGGCGGTTTATGATTTTTCACTGCAGTGGCATGTCTGGTGACCTGTCCCAGCTGTCCTGCCTCACTGCCACCAATCATCAGTCTATTCCTTAAACAGTCCGAGGATTATGGGAAATAAAAAGACCCTTTGGAGCAGACAGCAGCCCAACTGGTGCTAGGGTCCTGGAGAAGCCTGAAGCGCTGGCGCCTCCTAGTGTAGACAGGAAAGATAACTGTAGGTTTACCTGCCTGCTACCTTTTTTTGCGATGATAAAATTACATTTACATTTTATTAATTTAGCAGACACTATTATCTAAAATGACGTAATGCTGAGAAGACAGGGTCAGCCAGTCCCTGAAGCAATTAAAGAGCAAATTTCTAAAACTCATTCTATTATTTGTTGTGTTTGAGGTGAGACCTTCAGTGACCTAAAGTCAGGCTTCCTCATCGTGTGTTACATTTCGGGGAGCCAAAACTCACTCAGTCCTCATGTAATGCAAAAATAACTTTGGTTGAATTACCTAATTAGATGGCATTTACAGAGTGGCATGGTGGTGCAGTGATTAGTGCTGTCGCCTCACACCTCTGGGACCAGGGTTTGCATCTCCACCTGGGTTCCATGTGTGTGGAATTAACATATTCTGCCTGTGTCATCATGGGGTACCCCTCTGGGTACTGCAGGTTCCCCCTCACAATCCAAAAACATGCTGAGACTAATTGGAGTTGCCAAACTGATCACAGCTGTGAGTGTGCCTGGGGATGTATTGTGCACCCTTCCTGGGTTGTTCCCTGCATTGTGCCTGTAGCCTCTGGGATAGGCTCTGGACCCCCCCCCCCCATGACCCCAACTGGCATAAGTGGGTACAGAAAATGGATGGATGGATACAGAATTCATCTCAAAGATGTATGCCATGAAGAGAGAGTTGCTCTTGGACTGGGGTTTTAAGAGCCTTATAGTCAAGGGTCTGATGCTGAAACCATGATGCTAATCACAACCACAGTGCCCTAACCCACTTAGTCAATACCCACCTCTGCAATTGACCGTGAGAGTATGTAAACCCTCAATCTTCAGATCCAAACTCAGACACCTCTTCCATTAGGCCATATGGTCACCCCCACAGATTCCATAAGAAAAAGACATTAAATTAAATCATCAAAATTAAAACCAAATTATTCATTCCTCTTTGCTTCAAAATGAATTTGCAAACATGCTTGATGGATTCATTGGTGCTATTTGGGGAGCAGACAATCAAATCAAATTCTATTCATCTTCTTGTTATCAAGCACCCATCCTGATACATGTCTAGAGCTCTTCAAGCGCACATATATACAAACACGTCTGAACATTTCTGAAGAGATGGACAGGTCCGTGATACCTTGGTGATTTATTTTGCCCTTGGTAAACTAGGCGTATGGGTCTAATGTTTCCCAAAAGAATGAAAATCACTTAACGCTGCAGCCCACTGACCTGCACAGACCCAATCTAATGATGCCCGCTTCGGCGTGCAAGGTGACAGACAAGGGCAGCCGATTCTCTACAAGCAGCATAGGGGCCACGCTTATGTCCCTGCATGGAGACTGCAAGCTCAGGCATCGTGAGAAGTTCCAACCTTTAAAAACCACTTAATCAAAACTGCTTGAATAAATAATCAATCGTTATAAATGGAGACAGTAAACGTTGGTTTGGATAGAAAAGACGGCAAAAAAACATTATATGTCAGTCGCCATTCATTTTTGGGATTTTTTTACAGGAATTAAGCTTTTTATAGAGAAAAGTATTCTCAAACTTGATGATGGACACTAATTGGCAGAATCAATCAGATTAACCAGGGGTGGTAAATTAGGAGTATGGCATTATGTTCCATTCAGGGTATCTATCCTTGTGCCCCATGTTTCCTGTGACGGGCTCTGGGTAAATATTCCACAAAAGCAGGATTTTTTCACTAGCCAGATAATTTAAACCAAATGTAAGGATTGTCCAATAGGAATGTCACGTACCTCTCCCCCTATTGGAAAGTTTTCACATTTGGCTTACGTTATCCAGCTAACTGGGAAGTTCTGCTTTGTGGAATAGCCCCCAGATGCCCCTGAGCAGGATAGGATGGGCTGGCATCATATAGCAATAACTCACTGAAATTCAGTAACTGTGAGACTTGATCTGACACTAAATGCAACTTTCACACACTAGACCCCAAAGTATAAGATTCAGCATGAGGTGGGGAACTGTGGGTGAAACTCACTGAAAAAGCCTAATGTCATGGCAGCTTGTACAAGAGAAAGGAGATCTTCAGCTAGCTAGACAGTGATCACAAAATTACTGCGCGCGGCACGCCATTACCGATACTTAAATGGATCATTCATCCTAAAATGGCTATTACTGTTGTTCTTGTTCTCTATCACATCCTTAACTGACCGTTTCCTTTAATATAACAAAGCAAATTTCCAGACTCTTTGCACAATTCGGCAGCAGGTGGCAGGCTTGTAACTCCAAGGTCCACGTGGCTCGATAGCAGCACACTCCAGCAAGGTATTAATTTGCTAAACAATAAAAGATAATCCTTTCTGAGAAAATGGGAACATATTATTACCATAATTGCTTTTCGCACTTTTATAAATGAACATTTAAATGACTTCCAACAGCTGTTGATATTACACCGTACCAATTTTAAATAACATGGGAACTATGTCGAAGGTAAGCGCCTATTTCAAGGTTACTAAGGTTGAGGTCTTCC
>JAAGVU020000038.1:21413930-21424239 GCA_011763525.2 Mormyrus iriodes
CGTACCAATTTTAAATAACATGGGAACTATGTCGAAGGTAAGCGCCTATTTCAAGGTTACTAAGGTTGAGGTCTTCCCGGGACATAAACTGTTTGGTTTGCAGTGTAGGATTTCACCGCTGATCCAGACGAAATTAAACCACAGGTCTTTATATCCAATTTAATCCAGCTTCTTAATGTAACCGCGTGTAGGCCTAGTCTTAACTTGACAATGCGCTTCCGCACGTTGTGAAAATCCTGAATGAGAGCCCGTGATGGGGTCAGGGGGTGTATCACGAAAATATACCCCTGCTTGGATGAGAAGTAGGGAAATAATCTGCCATCAAAATTATGGGTGACATATCTTCTCCAACAATGGACAGATCCTTGGAAGTATCCTGTATTCGATTAAATCAAGATCATCTAGGGTGGGTCAATTTAAGCACAATCTTAAGCCATAGTTGAATGGTTTGTACGGTGACGTCAAATAATGAAAAAAAAATTATTAACCTTTTTTTTGTTAATTTCCAGTCATGTATGAAATATCCCACGATCATTTCCAGAATACGGAAGATGGATAGATGAATGAACAGACTAAAGACCGAATCCTCTCATTACTGGAACTAATGAGTACCTACTGCCATCTTCTGGACTTCTTTTGTAATAAAAAATTTGATGGATTAAACCATTATCGAAACATTTGTTTCTCGTTCAAAATATACCAGGTCCACAAGCACACGTTTAATTGGTGTAATTTATTAAGTTATTTAAAGAGGACATAAGTGAGTAGATGCATCCGTGGGAGCGCACCTCAGGTTAGATAAAAGTTTGCAAAAGTTATTACCAGAATGATAAATTTGCTATATGCATGCATTGCTACAATGGTATAATAAATGTTTATTATAAACTGATAAAATCATCAAAAACAACAATGTGCACTTTCAACTTATTTATAAATCTGCTTGGTAGCCAGTTGTTTACGGGATCTATACCGGCATCTGCACATTTTTGGGAATTAAATGCACAGCCCAAATCGCATTTTGAACACACAATACAAATCGGTTACTGTAGTGGGTGGGTTTGGGGATCGGGAGCGCTCTAAAGAGGGACGCAGGCAAAACTACAATAAACATTATTTTCGGCGACCCCTCTCATTTACACCGCGGAGGACTCGAGTGAGGCGAAACGATCAATTTACTACCACAAAAAAAAATTACACACAGAGCCATGAAAGCCAGCCGTGGCTTATTCCGTGAAATGCAGCCATACACCCCCCCCCTTTTTTTTTTTCGTCATGACTGCACGGTAGTGCGTCGGCTGAGTCGCACCAAACGGCCAGTTCTTGCATTGGTTTATTTAATTCTTTTATTTATTTTTTTAAACAGAAATATGAATTTGCATGGTGGGAAATAAAAAAAAATAAAAAATAACGCGAGAGTTTGCAAGTTGACTCCAGACTAGTTAGAGCTGTCAAAGGGAGAGCGGATCGCGCATGACCCGACACACATTACTGTATACTGTACGCGGCCGCCGAGATATTATCGCCCCGAAAAGCAGCGATAATCCAGAGGTAAGGAAACGCGGACGGCGCCCCGAGCGAAAGCGCCCGTGGCCGCCCCATTATTTTTTCCTCCGTCGCCTTTTCTTTTACTCCAGCCAACTGTGTTAACGCTGTCGGAATTACTGCACTAAACATATTTTTCTGACTCCCTTTCGCTGGCTACAGCGCAGGGCTTTTTTTTACTCCTCCTTCGTATTAAAGTCGCCATTTTGCTTCAGTGTTTATAAAAGCTTCTTATGTGTTTTTTTTTTAATTCGCTTTAAGGATCCGACATTACCCTGTCTTCGGAAGCAGTCGTCTTTTAAAATTATTATTATTTATTTATTTTTGCTTTAGGTCGATTTTAATGAGACTGTCGAGGTTAAACAAGGACCTCGTGGGTTACATATTAATGAAGGGACGAGACAGAAGACAGCCGAAGGAAAAAAAAAGGTTAAAGTGTTGAGGTTATTTTCATTTGCATCCCCCCCTTTCCCCTCTTCTTCCTTCCTTTACCCCCCTCCTCCTCCTCCTCCTCCTTCTCCTCCTCCTCCGGATCCTGATCAGGGTCTGCCCGTCTGTGCGCATCGCCGGCAGGTGTGATCGCCATGTAGGAGCGGCAGACACGCAGCGCAGCTCACCGCCTGACCGACCCCACGTGGGTGACCCCAGACACCCGGGCTGCCCCGCCAGCGTAGGGCGACTCGGACCCCAGGTAGGTGTGGCCATCCCATGGCGACACGTCTCAACTCATCTCTATTGATTCATGCTATTATCATCATCATAATCATCGTCATTATTATTGTTGTCCTTATTGTTGTCAGGATCACTGTAAATGCAACAGTAAATATAAAATTTATTTGTTTTATTATTACTATTCCTAGCGCTAGTAATATCAGGAACATTAATCATTTTAACTAAGTCTTACGTATTCTTAGGATTATGGTCAAAGCTGCATAAATCAAAATCACATTCACTAAGATATAAGTACGGACAAATAATAAAGAAAACTCATCAGCAGACTAACCAGCCCTAAGTTGTGTATCTGTATCCTATATATGGCGTTAATTTAGGCTGTGCCGCGCGTACGTTTATGTTCTTTGCTGATTGTCCCAGTTTCCCCGTGTTTCCGCTCCGGTGTGTCTAGACGCCGTAGCCGCTGTCCGGTGCGTGTTTGCCGAACGCGGGGCCTGCCTTCGGTGCCCAGTCCGTCTGCAAGCTGGCGCTGGACGTTTTCCAGGCGGCGCTCTGGTCCACCGTGGTGTCCGCGGCCACGATCCAAGCGGGTGTTTTTTTTAGTTCGGGGTCCGACAGCGTGCGTGTTCCCGGTGATGGGAACATGTCCCAACCCCTCCTGACGGCGCTCCGGCCTGCGGGCGTAAAGTCTGAGAGTACGTTATAGGGAGCGCTAATGAGTGCGGGACTCGAACCCCCTCCCGGTGCCTTGGGGTACTGAGCAGGGTCTGGCTGTTGGAATGGGGTGGGGGGTTGTAGTGTGCGATCGTTTTTTGTTTTTTTTGCAACGCTTCAGGTACTTATGCTCACTTAGTTTGTGGCATTTTAGTACAGCTAGGATAATAAACTTACGCTAATTATTTCTGTAATGATGAAATAGTGTGTGCACGCTGACTTGTACATGCAGCATGTCTGAATGGTCGAAATTGTTGACCTTTATTAGTTTTTAAGTTGAGTTTTCATATAAATTTACGCACTTAATGTGGCATTTTGGTTTTCTATGTGACTTTAGAGTTAAATAATAAAAAGTACATACCACATTAATTAAACCCAAAGGAATGGTCATTATAATTTTATATTTACATTATATTTCATTGGAATAATGCAATTGTTGAGCTACATGTAAATTGGTGTGTTTCAGCTGAATGGAGGCTTCTGCATGGGGGAAAATAGTCATAAAACTTCTTTAAATTCATAATGCAGAGTGAATATTTAAGAATGAGGACATCTTAGTTACTAAATAATTATTTCAATCGGGTTTTGAAATATTCAGTTGTGAACAATAATGACAGGGATGATAATTACAGTTATATGTGCCATCATTTGTATGGTGTACAAATGAGCCAATATATTGATTGACAAATATCATGTCGTAACGATCCTTATCAGCATAAACAGTGATTACCAGCTTTTGCAGTATGTAGAAGAGTACACTGATTACCCATATATACACTTTGCTGTAGGTAGTACTCCAGGATGCATATCAGCGTATAGCTCTAAAGTGTAGTCTTGCTTTGGAATTTTTCTGCTTTTTATCTCTGCTCTTGACGAATATGTGGAATTTTTCCGGTCTCCTTCCAGGAAACTTTAGTGAAAGCCCTCTGGCTACATTTGGGCCAGGTTTGAGGTGCTGTTGAGCGTACCCCTCTGTGAGGGTCTCGTGCAGCCGGGAGCAGTGGGCCCGATTTGTCAGCTGCTTTCCTTATGTAGCGGTGATTCGCCCACGTTGATCAGTAATTGTATGAATGAGCACGTGTATTTTTATGTCTGAAACGCTACCGCGAAAAATGCGTGGCAAAAATGAGAAAATGTCCTGTGGAAATGTATGGAATAAAAACAATGACTCTTGGTTTATTGAAGTTTGTTCGGAGGGATCCTCACTGAGACAAGCTTCTGGTCTAATCGGCATAGAAGAAGTGCGGTCATCTTGTTTGTTTGACCAGATGATGCTGGTCATTATTTACTGAGCAGAATAATGTGAATTAACACCAAACATAATAGGATGTTGAATATTGTATTTCATGACTAGTTTTCCGGGAAAGGATAGCCTACACAATGCAGAATTAATTAACTAAAATATGACCACCTCTGCCCAGTCTTTTTTTGTATGATCTGACTGTGTTGGTGTGGAGTTAGTATGATCTTTCCATGTTGATGTGGAGTTTACATGATCTTCCTGTGTTGGTGTGGAGTTTACATGATCTTTCCATGTTGGTGTGGAATTTACACGATCTTCCTGTGTTGGTGTGGAGTTTGCATGATTGTCCTGTGTTTGTGTGGCCTTCTTCAGGAACTCCAACATCTTCCTGTAATCAAGAAACTGGTGCTTCTGAACTGTGTGTCCTCCAAGAGTCTGTATCCTCCAATGGACACGTGTATAGCCCTGGGTTGGTCTGATATCCCATCCAGGATGTCTCCGCCTTGTTCCCTGTACTTCATGGGACAGTCTTCAGTCTCACTGTGACCCTCTACTGTAGTGTTTCCCAAGCCGGTCCTTGGGGACCCACAGGCAGTCAACTCAGAGGTTGCAAAAACGTGGACTGGCTGTGGGTCTACAAGGAATGGATTGGGAAACACTGCTCTACTGGGTGAACAGCTTCTTCTTCTTCTTCTTCTTATTATTATTATTAATAATAATAATAATAATAATAATAATAATATTGCTGCTGCTTTGTTTGTTTCACACATCATTGTAGTAGATGCTTTAATTAACAGTTGTTAATGATGTTTGACCAGGGGCCCTGGCGGGATTTGAACATGCCTTAACCTGTGGGTTGCGAGCCTTTGTCCCTGGTCATCACACTGACCTTCCCATCTGTGCCCTGCAACACTGTAATTTCATATATATGTCCATAAAACGAATGAAGCCCCGCCCCCTCCACAAAACACCCATATTCCTCAGTATAGAGGCACCTGATTATGTGGGGTCGGTCATTAATCACAGTTATTTACCGTATCACATTGTCACATAGCAAACGGAAAAATTCAAAATGCTAATAAGTTGGAAAATATTTCCCAACCCTTTTAAATAAGGTACTTGAATAACATTCGTGGGAAATGCAAAAATGATAAGTTTAGGTAATACACACACAACTGGAACATATAATTTTTCATATATCCCTCTGTGAGCTGCATATCCAGTGCAGGGTCACAGTGACTCTGGAGGCTATTCCCAGCAGACAGGGGCGAAGCAGGGGACACCTAGGATGGGGTGCCAGTGTGTTTCACAGTACACACACACACTCAGACACACAGTTCCACACTGTAGGTGAATTAGGGACATTAGTCAGTTTAACTATGCACCTTTGAACTGCGGCAAGGAGCTAGAGAAAAGCCACACTACACGGGTTGAACACGCTAACTCTACACACGAACCTATAACCCCCAACGGCCCACCCATTGAATTACTGCCCTGCCGCTGTATATGTATGAAAACCATCTGTTTCTGATGTTTAGCCGGGTGGCTGAGGACGGATTTGACAGCTGAGTGTCATTGGTTCCGAAACCACGTGGGTTTGACCCGGGGGGGGGCCTGTTCAGCTGTACAATCCATCTCCCACGTGTGTTACCCGCAGGTATGGAAACTACTAGTGGCACCCTGGGGAAGCTGACCCCGGGTATGAACAAGGGCCGGCCGGTGAAGCTGCCCCACCCCCATGAAACAGCCAGGACAGCGGACACAGGGGACGACAGGCACGGTGAGTCAGGCCAGTGCCGTTCCATCATCCATTATCATTGTCGATCAGAGCGTGACCAGGCAGGAGCCTCAACATGCTGTATTTTTCTGGTCCCTAATTCACGATGCTCAGAACACCCCAACACTTCATGGCCTCCCCATAGTGGCTGATTAAAGGCAAGCCTGAGAGCTCTGGTTAACACCCTTCTCAAACCCACCCCCGACCCCCCCAGAAAAAAAGGAAATGACTGCAGAGAGGTAGCTACGCAGGAAGCGGAGAATTATTATCACACTCAGAGTGGTTTAACACGGCATCGCTGATGACATCATCATCTATAAATACATGCGTAAATATATTTTATTGTAACGTTTATATATCCACGTATGGGGCATAATTGATAAACTGATAAAATGGGGGGGGCGGTATTTCTGGCTGGGGGTGGATTTGCATCGTCGCTCAGGTGAATTCCTGAAATCCGCGTGAGCGCTTTCCCGCGGAAACGAAGGGACTTTCTCTGCTTAATAAAAAAAATAAATAGTAATTAAAAACCTTGCCACTGCGCTCCTGTGGATAATTGCTTAAATTTACGTGAGGCTTTCAGCCAAGGCTCTTTTTTTCCTCTTGGGGTGGAGTTACTCAGTTTGGCTGGACTTAATTTACTCCCCCCCCCACCCCACCAATGTTCACTTCCAGGCTAGCTGATGTCATTTACCAGATCCACACGCTTATAGACTCTGCTTCGCTCTCCGCTAGCCGTAAGCCTAGCTTTTATCACCCCGCGCTAACGAGCTACCGCCGCCATCATGGAGGCGTATGCCTGATCTACCCACAGCGTCTAATTGAAGGGTGCGCTTGACAGTGCGTTGGGGAGCGTAACGAACCACACTCTTCCTCTCTCTCTCTTTATCTCATAGGTAGGGGGGATGTCTATTCAGGAGGGGGGGAACGTGTTTTTAATTTAATTCGTGCCAGGAATCAAAGACAAGGAGAATGTAAGCCGAATTCCATCAGAATGAGGATAAATAAATCTGATAATTCTTCACTGTGGGACCTATAAAATCGGGGCGGAGAAGCTTTGTGAACAGGAAGGGGGGGGTCAGGGGGCTTCTTCTCCATGTCACTCCTCCCGTTCGCCTGGGACTCGTTCATTCATGGCATTGTTACGCTCTTTCATTTTAGTTTTCATTCGCCGATTGCTGTAGACTCCATGCATCTGTTTTCATCCCCAGCAAAGTAGTGTTTTGCTTCATGCTTGAAAACAAATCTGATCCTTGAGCAATCGGGAGCCATTATCTAGGTGGCGCGTGGGGGGGTTGCTGAGAATATTCTGGAATCTTTTGTGTGTGGCTTTCAGGCACCCTGGTCACTTCTCTTGCACCTAACAGCCAGCCTCTTTTGGGTTTCCCGCTGGAAACGTGCCTCCTGTTGAGGCCGTTAAATGTGATGGGGGTGTGGCTGCCGGCTACTTATCAGATTATTAATTATTACTTAGGCTAAATGAGCTGTGCTGCCAGTTTCTCTGCACATGTCTTTGACTCTGGTATGACAGACCCGGAGCGGGGCGGGATGTTGACACCGGGTCACACGGCCTTTGGGCTCCGGCCCCAATCATTTTGCTGAACACGCGGTTTGCTGGCAAAGTGACCAGAACCTTGAGGATTTGATCCTTTATGAACAATTTAGTTTTACAAGTAATGAGATAATCAAGCCAGTTTTGACGCTTTAAGGGGCTTAGGGGTGTGATTTATCCACCAGAGCCAAAACAACCGGCTTGGTGTGAGCGAAATCTCAGAATGTTACGACAGACAACCCCCACCCTCACCCCCACTCCCTCTTCCTTCGTGTTTTCCCCAGGCTCCTCCACAAAATTCCCGGGCCTGGGACAAAATTACTTCAACCGGGCCTCTATGACACACAACTCCCCCACTTGGGCCTTCTCCTGCCTGTCCCACCCCCCACTCATCCGTCTCGTATCCCAGGTCTGTGAGTGCTTCAGTGGAACCACAGGGGCCCACCATAAAGCCCCTGTTTGCCTCTTGGCCATTTCGGCCCAACTTGGAGAGGATTGGCACTGTATCCAGGGCTTCGTTGTGTCTGAGTTTCCCCCCTGCTGAATTTCAAAGGAAGGCCCTTAATAGCAACCCCCAACTTCTCATTTATCCTGTGCTTTGTTTGTTTTGAAAATGCTTAATCATTTTGATTTGATAAGACTCAGTGGCTGGCTCTCACCTCCTGTCTGCTGGGGAGGGTGGGTGTGGGGGTTTGTGGGGGCCAGAAACATTTACGTCGTAGGAACCTAACCCCCCGCCACCCCCTGGCCCGACCACTTCACTTTCCCCATCTCCTGAAAGAATATTTCCATCTCCCCCCTCCACCCCCCAGTCAGTCTGGGCTCTACATCTTTTGAGCAGTGATAATGCTCCCTAAAGACAAAAGCTAACATTTACATGGCCTTCCAGCCGCAAGTGCCTTCTCCGGGGAATAAGGGGAAGGATCTCAAGTTGTTTTAAAATGTTTTTTCACGCAGTAATGTGATCCGTTTTTGGCCTACGGGATCTCATAGGATTGTCATAATCCATTTTGGATAAAACACAGATTTCCCACACATTCTGGCACTAAACGTCTGTAGGTGACTTGTTGTCGTGTGCGTTTGGTCAAATCCTTCACCTCGTTTCCAGGTGATGTACAGTTTATGCTCCCTGGGAGATGAAAACAAAAGTTATTATGGGAAGCAAGGGATGTGTAAACTAGCATGTATTATCCCCTAGTACTGGTAATAGACGCCAGCTGGGGGTATATTGGTATCCAGGGACAGCGGAGGTCCTCCAATGGGCTGATGAGTGCCTTCATGACCTCAAGGGCGGAGCTGGAACATGTCAGGGAGCGTCTGGGGTGTGCAGGTGGGCTTCCTGTCCTGGGAAAAAAGGGCATGACACAAGCTGGGGGAAGGAGAGGGATAGAAACTGGGTTTGGGGGCTGACCAGGGCTCCGTCAGAGACTGGGCCTCCCTCCCATAATTCCCTGCAGGAGGTGCTGGAGAGGTTTCACACAGATCTGTTCAGAGATCAACTATCTCACTGGCAAGGTTCAGGGCATAACACGGTGGGCAGCTGCTTGGTTCATTACCCAGAATCCCTAGAATTTCCAGTCTCTTCAGCAAGGTAGTTACCATGACACCCTCCATTAAAAATAATATATATCACCCATCCATCTTCCAAAATAATAGATATTGTACTTGTCGAGTAACAGATAAAACTTCTGGATGAACCCTGGAGCTGACCCCCCTGGCCCCCTGTCACCCCACGGGAGGATCTGTCACGGCCCAGCTCCTGAGCACCGTCTTCCTAACCCCAGGCCACTTTGCAGAGTCACCAGTCTGTGGCACATCGCAGACACCTGTTGGGATTCCCATCAGAAACGAGCCGTGTGGCTACTTACCTCCTCAGCGTCAAAGGGCGTGTATAGTCGTTTATCGACCCACCTTAGAGAAGTGGACAGATCCGCTGCCTATACGACAGTCTGTCTTCCTCAAGATTACAAGCAGGGGGCACAAATCCCACCAGCAGTCTTTACCACCACTCAAACTACACATTTGCCCAGGGGCCCCCTGTTGGCCTCACTAAATATCAAATAAACGCGTTGCTTATGTAGGAAAGGCTGAAGCAGCATGTTCTACTAACCAGCTAGCTAGCTACCATCTTCCGACTCTACTCCCAGGCTAACGGTAACATATATGCGTTCATGAAGCGATCATATCCCAGTGGCGCCACGATGAATGAAATGCCTGCAATGAAACGCCTGATGTGGATACAGCAGACTTGACGCACACTAAATGGATGATTTGAGCCTCCTTGTGTGTTTGACGTGGTGTAACGAAGGTTAAACTCACACGGAAAGTCAGCTGCTTTCCACCGAGGCTCCCATGTTTGTTTATATGCATCGGCTGATTACTGAAAGGGATGAGATTAATGTGGGAAAGTATTCTTGTTATTTTTTTGTGAGTACTATATTATTCCTGTTAATGGAGCAGGCAGCCTGGGGGGGGGGGGGTCCATGCACACTGTTTAACTGATTCCTGGGGGGGTTGTAACGTCTGAGCTCGCTCATAGCCCAGTGCCGCAGAAGAGCGTAAACAGCAGGAGAAGCCACCTCGCGGAACGACACCGGAAAGCGGTAATCATCCACACAGAGGAGCAGCGCCTGGGCTGTGGGGGCTTGCCTTTTTTTTGGCCAACCCCCCCAAGAGCCAGCCCCCCGATCCATGTCTTTGCCTGGCTCCAGTCCAGTAGAAAATGAACAATGTGCAGCTGTAGCCAGAGACAGTGGGGGAGGGAAATAGCAGCAGAGAGTGTGTGTGTGTGTGTGTGTGTGTGTGTGTG
>JAAGVU020000038.1:21431147-21456356 GCA_011763525.2 Mormyrus iriodes
AGCCGTACCCCGTCAGCGTGTTTAAGTGACGGGTGTCAGCGTGTTTAGGTGACAGGTGTCAGCCGTACCCCGTCAGCATGTTTAGGTGACGAGTGTCAGCCGTCAGCTGACCATGTTTCGGTCGTCTTCAGCATGTTTAGCTGTACTCTGTCAACGTGTTTAGGTGACGGGTATCAGCTGAATGTCATCAGCATGTTTAGCTGTACTCTGTCAGCGTGTTTAGGTGATGGATGTCAGCCAAACGTCGTCAGCATGTTTAGGTGTACTCTGTCAGCGTGTTTAGGTGATGGATGTCAGCCGAACGTCGTCAGCGTGTTTAGGTGACAGGTGTCTGCTATATGTTGTCGGCTTACAGGAGTGCTGGATTTGGGGGGCAGGTTCCTGCTGTCCACAAGCAAGGCCTCTCATTCCACCTGTTAGTGATACCCCCTCCCCCCGTACATTAGTTGATTGCATATAATTGCAGTTCCTTTTTGAATATAGCAATTACGAAGGTGTTTAATTTCCTCCTGCCGCACAGACACTGTTTGGGCCGTGTTTGTTAGCCGCATCAGGCACACTGCCATCCTTACCGCGCACTGTGACATGGATCCACATAAAAACATTAGAGTCTCACACGCAGAAGCAAGATGGACAGCATGGTGCCCAGAAAGCTATGCAGATGCCCCACCAGTATGTAAAAAGGAATCATTATTTGTTTTTAAAAACATTAAAGCAGTTATTTCATATGCATTATTCTCAGCAGTACTAGGTTTGTTTTTTTAATTTAACTGAATCGCACCTGACACTGGTAATTATCAGATACTGGGCTGGTTAGAAACCAGTCAGACCAGTGTCTGCTAGCCCGTTTCAGGTCTTTGTTTTCGTTCTTGCTGCTAAAAATGCGAACTCGCTCCTCGCCTCACCGGTTCCCGCGTTAGACGGTTAAATGAGCAGCAGCTAAAGGATGCCAGGAACACGAGAGGGGGGGCACCACTGACTGCCGCCGTGGTCACATGACCTGGGTGTGTCATGCCCCCCTTTGCAGGGATAAACAAGGTGGAGGAGAAGCTCAAGTCTGGACGTTGCAAGAGGCCAGATGGGGGGGGGGTTAATGAGCAGCCCACTAGGAAAACCCAGACTCTGGTACCCAAGAAGGACCCGTCACCTCCAGGTTCAGGTGAAAGAGAAAAAGCAGTCGACTCACTTCCTTCTGTCTACCTCCTGTCGGTGTTGAATGCTGTCTCTCCTTACCGTATACTTACTGTCTTTCTGTCTACCTCCTGTCAGTATTGAATTGAATTGAATTGAACTGAATTCTAATTCTGTCTCTCCTCGCTGTATACTTCCTGTCTGTCTGTCTACTTCCTGTCACTATTTTATCGAATGCTAACTCTGTCTGTCCTCACTGTGTACTTTCTGTCTGTCAAGTTCCTGTCAATACTGGATGCTAATTCTGTCTCTTCTCACTGGTTACTTCCTGTCTGTCTGTCTGTCTGTCTACTTCCTGTCAGTAATTCATCTGTAGCATTACTGGTATGATAGAAGCCTTCAGGCATGTCTAGGCCACCAAATCTCCCAAAAGACCAAACCAAGTGTGAAGGTTGGGGGGAATGGCGGCTGCCATCATTGTCACTCTGACCTTGGCGCTTCATTTCCCAGGGAGCCCTGAGGCGCAGTGGCAGCATGCCATTTCGGAGCGGGGGGAGGTGGTGTGTCCCACCTGCTCCCTGGTGACCAGGAAGACGGTTCTGGGTCTCAGGAAGCACATGGAAATTTGTCAGAAGGTGCGGACACACGTCCATCTCACTGACATTGCTACTGTAGTACATTTGAGTGTAGGGTCTTGTTCTTGTTTTTTCGTAGTGTTCAGTATAGTTGTTTACAGTTCAAGGCACAAAACATTCTGGGTTAGCGGATGATTCATGTAATTAGCCTGGCTCTCCCAGGGCCGCTTTCAGAGAGCAGGGACTCATTAAGGACTTCCCATTGATTGGATGGTGGTAAAAAATTATATAACCCAGCCTGCAGCATCACCGCCGCGGACTTAATTGCTTTGTTTTATTGAGCCAATCCGAGCGTATTTAACGACTCTCTGCAAAGTGACAAATTTGCTGTTTGGTCATTGAATCAAGGCTGCCATTGGCCACACACTCTTGTCGTGGGGCACTGGCACTTGCACTGTGTGCCTGCCGTGTGCCCCTATCACAGGGAGGCCCCACCGCTCCTATGCTTGTCATCTCTCCAAAGCTCCAGGACGCCCTCAGGTGTCAACGGTGCCAGAAGCAGTTCAGGTCAAAGGCGGGACTCAATTATCACACCATGGCGGAGCACAACAGCCAGGTAATGCTGGTGAACAGCACAGACTACACGTTTCACGCTTCAGAAGCCTCTGCCCAACTATCCGCTTGCTAAACCTTGACGTTTTAATCACGTGACGATACTTTTTCTGGAGCCAAACCAGGTACAAGCCAAGTTTCAGTACAGAAGGGCAAACAATTTGTTCTGAGATGATTTATTATTAAAACTGCAAGCACTATTAGGAACAGTTGTAAACCAAAAGCGATGCGTCTGTCGACATGTCTGAATGACAAGAGACGCTTATTTGTACATTGTAAAAAATATATACAGTTTACAAATCGAAAATATAACATGATAAGAGTCATAATGAACTCGAACCCGTGTTATTTACTACCGAGTATGGTTGCCTGTCTGTAGCTGAATTTGCTTAAATGCCAGAATATTTTCAGTGGGGTGACCAGGATGGGTCATTTTGGGGGGGGAGGACACATAAACCTAAAAATGAATCTAAATATCTAAAATTAAGGCATCTAGAAAATAAGGGAATATTTAAGATACCTACACAGTATAACTCTACATTGCTTATAATTCAGGCAGTGGTGGAATTATCAAATACACATTTAATATATTGATTTATTGCAGTTAAGGTAACAAGCTCACATTAAGTACTAGACCCCCAAACTTCTACATTTCTATTGCTCTGAGAACATGTGTTTAATTCAGCAGCACTATGAGTTCATTCGTTATCGGGGACACAGAGAAACAGTTACGTAATAAAAGAAGTTTTTGTTAATCAAAGTCTGATTTAACCGAAATGCAAATATGACCAGGGTGGTCAGGTTTCAGTCTAGGGTGGCCATAGCCAGCCACCCCTTGCCACCCCCCAGTACCACATATGCCATGGAGAAACTAATTGCTTCTGCCTTGCTCTGGTTGTACACATTCGGATTAGTTATCACATTAGATATGTTTTTAGCAATAAACTCAAGTTCAGTCTAACAGAACTCAGTGGTACAGCTAACCTGTGTTAGCTCAGTGGTATAGCCTTCCTGCGTTAGCCCAGTAGTGCGGCCTTCCTGCGTTAGCCCACCGGTGCGGCCTTCCTGCGTTAGCCCAGCGATACAGCCTTCCATTAGCCCAGCGATACAGCCTTCTGTGTTAGCCTAGCGATACAGCCTTCCATTAGCCCAGCGATACAGCCTTCTGTGTTAGCCCAGCGATACAGCCTTCCGTGTTAGCCCTGCGATACAGCCTTCCGTGTTAGCCCAGTGATACAGCCTTCCGTGTTAGCCCAGCGATACAGCCTTCCGTGATAGTCCAGCGATACGGCCTTTCTGCGTTGGCCCAGCGGTACAGCCTTCTGTGTTGGCCCAGCGATACAGCCTTCCATTAGCCCAGCGATACAGCCTTCTGTGTTAGCCCAGCGATACAGCCTTCCGTGTTAGCCCAGCGATACAGCCTTCCGTGATAGCCCAGCGATACGGCCTTTCTGCGTTAGCCCAGCGATACGGCCTTTCTGCGTTGGCCCAGCGGTACGGCCTTCCTGCGCTGGCCCAGCGGTACGGCCTTCCTGTGCTGGCACAGCGGTACGGCCTTCCTGCGTTGGCCCAGCGGTACGGCCTTTCTGCGTTAGCTTAGCTGTGCGACGCTCCTGCATTTCTCAAGCGATACAGCATTAGCATCTTAACCAGACGTTGCATACTTCCTGTGTTAGCCTGACGATACGGCATTCCCATGTTCACTCATCTATACACCAGCAGCACACTGTGCTTTCTTTAGGTACTGAATAATGCACCCTTGTCATAAAAGCATTATAAATCATGAATGACCAAGCAAGGCTGCCTGAACCTGAAAGCCTTTTAGCAATGCATGTGGATTCGAACAAGGCAAAAACTTAGAGCTCACTTACTACAGTGGGGTGGACCTGTACAATAACAGCAGGAAATTAAACAGAGACATCATTCGCCATTTCTGCTGCCGTTACACTGATACAGGAGGATGCATAAAAGCTGTGGATCTCTAGAGAGTATTCCTGAGGAACAAGCAGACCTTCTCACTGGGGCTGAAGACAACTGCATCACATTGATCCTTGAAGCAGACCTGCAGTTAGATATCTGTGCAGGCCTGTTGCCTCTGGCCCTGAGTTCACTTTAGACTTTGTACTCATCAATGTTTTCTATCTGTACCAAGGTTCCTAGTCAGTGAGATACACGATTCCTGCAGAAAGTCACACATTTGTTCGCTGACTGTTTACAAGATTTCATTCATTTAATGTCAGCACTGAGTGACATTCTTTTGAATTTGGTACATCTAGTAGAATCAAACCATTTTTTCCCACAAAATGCATCAGTAGGCCAGTTTGTTTGGATGTATCGTCATTTATGCATTTCCCCCAAAGGCTTTATGTTTGTGTGGCAGTGAAGAGGCATGCTTTGGGGGGTAGCTCTTAGTTGGGATGCTGTGCACTTCCCCCAGCAGCCTTCAGGGGGTGACGGCCAGGCTGGGGACGAGCAAGAAGAGCGAGACAGGCTGCGCAGGGTTCTCAAGCAGATGGGCAGGCTCAAGTGCCCCGTGCAAGTAGGAGCGTCTCCCTCTGTTTGCCTTTGTTTCTACCTGCTTCTCCCTCTGCCAGCCTCTCTCTTCTGTCTGCCTCTGTTTCTGTATGCCTCTCCTTCTGCCTGCCTCTCTTCTGTCTGCCTCTGTTTCTGTATGTCTCTCCTCTTCTTTTTGACATTCTCCTTCTCGCTCCTCTCTGTTCCCAGTTACATTATTCTCTCTCCTTCTATTACTCTACTTCTGTCAGCCTCTCTCCTCTTCTCTCTCCATCTCTCATTCTGTCACTCCCCCTTCCCTTCTCTGCATCTTGCTTTGTCTCTCCATCTCCCTTCCTCCCTCCATCTCTCCTTCTACCTGTCTTACTTCTGTAAATACATTTATGCTTTTGACCAGCTGCAATATAACCTTTTCCTTCCCCTTTCTCATGCAGCAGTACAATCAGTAGAACATCAAACCATTAATCCTGAAGGAAATTGCATGAGTAAATGATAAATAAAAGCAGTGGATGATTTATGAACCTCTGTATAAATGTAGCATAGGCCTCATAGACAGGATGAAGGCCTTTCCAGTGGGGACCCTCAAGCCGATGGCTCTCGCTGTTCTCCCATGCAGGGCTGCTCTGCACACTTCTGCAGCCTCATGGGCTACCAGTACCACCAAAAGCGCTGTGGCAAGGAGCTGTCCGAGGCCGACAAACCAGTCTTCAAGTGTCAGCACTGCGACAAAACTTACCGATCCAAAGCAGGCCGGGATTATCACCTGCGCTCCGAGCACGCCGCTGCACCCGTGGCCAGCCCCAAGGTAATGGAGAGAGCGCTTATCTGTCAAGGGCATCAGTGTCTTTGCTCCATTGCTGTAGAGTCTCTCTGTATCTGCTAACATAGTTGGGTTCCATAATTGTCTTGTACTTCTTGGAACACAGCAGTTCAGAGTGTTTATTTATGCAAGCTGTGAATCCTCAGGGTAACTTGTCAAGTTTTCTCACAAATTTGTAGTACGTTTGCTTTCATTACTGTGTTCCTGATAATGATAATAACTTCCCACATAAAATAACTGCTGAAACACACTGTGTGACTGTCTTGTTTGCTCGCAGCTAACTTAGCAATAACAATCATCCTCATCGACTAAATCAAGAATTCCCTCATTGGCTAATTTTGCCAGCCTTTGAGCAGCCTTGCCACGTCAACCTTCGGAGAGTGGGTGACTGCTGCTGTGCTGCGGGTGGCGGCGCTGAGCTTTTCTCTGTGTGCAGCTAAAAGCAGAGGACCTGCCGGCGACACAGTACCTGGACGTCCCTGGGAAGGACGTGGAGCCGGCGAAGCAGAAGGAACAGGAGAAGCAGGAGACAGGAGAGACGCAGGACAAGCAGGAACAGGAGGAGGAGCAGAACTTGGAGGAGGACTTTGAGAGGACCCCAAGTGGGAGGGTGAGACGTCGCTCCGCCCAGGTGGCTGTCTTCCACCTCCAGGAGATTGCTGAGGATGAGCTTGCCAAGGAATGGGGAGCGAAACGGCGCAACAAAGACGACCTGGTCCCTGACACCAAAAGGGTGAGGTGGATCCCGCTTGTCACACCACAGCGACGTGTATCACTTTGTTGGTTTTTGTACCCCTGTATGACAGTGTCACTTTCCTCCTCAGCTTAACTACACTCGCCCTGGACTTCCAAAATTCAGCCCCCGGATGCTGGACAATTGGAAGAATGAGGTCAAGGAGAAGGGTTTCATCTGTTGCCCAAACTCAGTAAGGCCGTTCTCCTCTGCTTTCTGAGGACATGCTCGCCGTGACAACCGTTGCCACGAAGTGTGTTGCCGTGACGACACGTCCTCACGTTTTCTCATTCCGTCGCAGGACTGTGAAGCGGTGTACTCGAGTGTGTCGGGACTCAAGGCTCATTTAGCCAACTGCAACAAGGTGTGGCCTTCCGTTAGACTTGCTTCCCACATCACTTCCTCAGATACGTTTGTTAGGACATTGTGGGTCGGCTAAAGGTGTCATTCCTCCGTTTGCAGGGCGATGGCGCTGCGGGAAAATACCGGTGTCTACTGTGCCAGAAGGAGTTCAGCTCAGAGAGCGGTGTGAAATACCACATAAACAAGACACACTCTCAGGTACGCACCTCCAGTATGTCCTACGCAAGGGTACAACAGCAGGCGCCACTCAGATCAGACCTGAACCTCTGGTAGGCTGCTTACTGCTCAGATGGGTCAGTTAAATCTGACATCAGTACCATATTGAGGTCTGTGTGGAAAGAGCCACCTATTTGTTCAGAAAGTCAGGGGCGATTAAATCAGCAGCTTAATTTCCAGACCGCCCGAATTCTCCCGGCAGGTTGTTTACATCGAGAGCAGCAGCTCAGCTGTTGTATCAGTGTCTCCTTTCACCTTGATTGGCCGGCTTAATGTGCCTCCCACCACTGTTACCCATTTTATGCTCTATCTCCTGCTCCGAGCATCTCTGGAGCTCCTCAGAGACGCTTCAAGGTGTAATGAAGAAAAGATAACACTGGAAACATTTCATCCTATGTCTTAATCCTGTTTTTTGTTGTTGCAGTTTTTTGCCATGAATTTTAAGGAGAGCTTTGCATTTAATTTAGCAAATTAAAAAAATTAAATTAAATTTAATTTAATTTTTATCCAAAGTGAGGTTTGAGAAAGTAGGGTCAGCAGTTGGGGATTAAGCGCCTTGCTCAAGGACACGACAGTGAAATCACCCGACCAAACCTGGGATTTAATCTGGCAAACCTTCGGATCACAGGCACAGTGTCTTAAACCTCTGAGCCACACAGTGCCCATTGTGGCAGCGATGTGTCCAGCAGCATTCTCCCTATCACACTGCCTTCATCCTTTTCTTGTTTCTGGCCCGCAGAACTGGTTCCGGGCAGCCAGCCACGCGACGGCCATCATCAAGAAGAAGGAGCCTCAGAACAGCCTGAAGACGGACCCCCAGGGCGGCGGCAACATCGGGAAGAAGAGGGGCCGCAAGCCCAAGGAGCGGCCACCCGGTGCCACCCAGATGGACGAGGAGGAACCCATCCCACCAGAGACTCAGAGCCCGAGCCCCACTCCCACTGCATTAGTGGGGGGGGCACCCAAAACAGAGACGTTTCCCCCCCTACCAGGAGACGGGCCACATTCAAGAAGGTGCTGAGCATTGAGTAAATTGTTCCACCACACGCACACAGCTGTCCATTAACATGCTGTCCAACATGGTCCCCAGGAAGCTCTTCTGTTCTCAATGTGAAGAAATACTTTAGGACAGAAGCAAAGGATGGGGGGGAATATTTGCTCTTGCATTTACTTCAAATTGACCTAGTGATTTTAACCTTGCATATAAATATATACAGTGTCTACTGTTATATATAATATTCTTTTCCATTCCATTCCCAGGCCTTATTTAAACTCTTCCACTACTCACAAAAGGGGTAAATTGTAGCCAGTCAAAAAGACCCTTTTATATAAACTTTTTTTTATGCAGTAATACTTCAGTGTATTTTAAATATTTATCTTGACAATACCTGTCCACACAGTAGTTCCATGTTGTGCTTTTCAGAGGAGTTAGTTAAAGTAAGCTAAATCTACATCTTCATATAAGCAGTCGATTCATTTCTGTGACCAGAGGGTCCGAACTGTTTGCGTGTGTTCGATTCCACTTTTCATCTCTCGTGTCCTCATTGCTTTCTCCCTCTGTTTAACTCTGGCAGCTGAATATTGAGGCGTGTGTTGTCTCTGGAGATAGCGGATAGCATTCGGGATAGCAACAGTGTGATTATGTCTTATTTTGTTATGTCAGCACAAAGTCTGGACACGTAAGCTGTGATCGATATACACACATCCTTTGTTCCTAAACAGTAGTTCAATAGTTGTAGCTTTGAAGCTTGAATGTGGTTAAGACTTTAAACCCTGGAGTTATCTGCACAGAAAATGAGTAAAAGCTATTGTTTTTTTTAAATTAGATATATTATTTGAACTGAAGAAATATTGATCATTTCTCTATGAAGGAGTTGATCCTACAAATGGCACTTAGGTAAAATGCAACAAGTGTAGATAATAGGTTTGTCGAAGGGAATAAATCCATATTAAATAATTGGATTAGATAAAAATTATTTTTGCACAAGTCATCCTTCCAAAGGATAAGGCCTTTAGAGAAGTACTTTTAAAATGAAATTTTATGTTCCAAAAGCTAAAATCTTTAACATTAAAAGTCTAAAATGATAACTAATATATTATTGATAGGAGTAATAATTATTAAAATTTATTTTAAAATTCCTAGAATTGTTGTGTATGTAAGATTAAAAATATAGTTTCTCAAACAGCAATTAATTTAATAAAATTAATAAGTTAAAATTAGATTATTTTCATCATAGAATGAAATGTAATTATATCTGAACTTGCAACAAGATTTTCTTACATTATCTTCTCTTTCACCCTTATAATAACATTGGACTAGTTAAAAAAGAACAAAACTACCCATATAACAAATTTGAAGGTAGTTATTGCAGAACCAGTAGTGGGTTTGGCATTTGCTTAGAGAGTCTGGATAGGGAGTCTCCAGTGAAAATGTAAACAATTATTTATGGCATTTTCAGGTTGGAGCATCCATTCAGTACATAGAACATCAACACCAATGGTACCAATCAAAGGAGTTACAGCCAGAGACATATTAACATTAGTGAGAGGCACCGATTTTTTGGAGGCCCCTGGGCTTCTGCCTGGGTAAGCCTGTGCATTAAAGCACCCCTGGTTAGTGATGGCCAAATGAAGCTTCATGTACCATTTGCTGTATTTTCTGACCCCACTGGATGGTGCTCTCTGTTCCTAAAAGGGCTCAAAGCATGCCCCAATGCAAACCAAGAGCACCATCTAGTGGCATCAGAAAATACAGCAAATGGTTCATGAAGCTTCATTTGCCCTTCACTACCCCTGGTTATAATCCTCGCAGCGTGTTTCAGATGCATACATTTCTTCGGACCTGTAGATAGCCGCTGTGTGTAGTGCTTCTCCCTGGCTGTTATGAGCAGTTATAAGCAGTTATAAGATGCACTTTAATGCTATGTTCACCATTCACCTCATGAGCACTGATGGATTTAGTTCATTTCCACTATCAGGAAGACACATATCCCTAACGTTACTGACCAACAGCGTGAGGCGTGGCTGGGCTAGGGCTTTGTGCCCTGCATTGTTCCTCTGAGTCTTTAAAAAGTCTGAGTCATTTTCATGAAAAGCCATAACAAAGGAATAAAAAAAAAAAAACGAATTACTTTTATAACCTTTTAGATTTTAAAAAGATGTTGTGACACTAAGTATAATCTATGACACGACTGGTCTTGGCCGAAGCACATGTCTTGTGGACATATTTCATAGATGAACACTTAGAATATATATGATTTGATTATATATCACTCTTGTTACAAAGAATGTCATTACAGAAGAGTTCAGAAAGCTGGTTAAACATTGCAGATGCAGTTTAAAATGATCAAGCCTTGTAAATATGTTCTCTTTAAACCTTGTTTATCCTGTAGTATGAAAAAGAGAGAGAAATATATTTTGGGTCCTAGACACCCACCCACCAGTCACTGACTTTAAGTAGTTTTATCAAACATAAAAATTTAATTTAAAGTTGGATTGTTACCTTGCTGTAGGCCTGAAACCTTTAAACTCACATTAATTTTAGCGGTACTTTGATATCCAGCATTTTTATGGGTGAGCAGATGATTTTGGAGCTATTATATTCCTTAACTGAAAGCATAATTATTAACTTTGTATGATCCTTGTAGTGTAGCCTTGTTAATTGTTTAATCCACCTGCTTAGCTGACCTAACAGTTGGGTTGATTTTTGGCAGGCACATTCTGAAGTAGATTAACTAGGCCTTCTCATTCATTTTCCTTACTAACATTTATCAAATCTGAATGGTGAGAGGAATCATTTTCGGAGCTTTCCTGTTTTTGTGAACTGTACTTTTCGAAGTAGCATTACGCTGTTGGGTTTATGTGCATCGTCTTCATTTTCTTACTGGCCTTCTCAATGTGATTGGTAATGACTGGTCTTTGACTGTACTTCTCTGAGAGCGCCTCAGCCGAAACAACGCGTCTTCCCGAAGCCACGTGTGGCTCACACTGCGAAGCATAAAACAGTAATATTACCTTAGAGATACAGCAATATGTATATTATGCGTTGGTTTTCAGTGAAGCCAAAAATCAGAGTGAGAGGCACTGCTACATCAGGACGGATTGTCCCCCCGCCTGGATCTTTCTTTAATCTTTACACGTTAGGCGTTCATTCGTTTGTCAAGTTGCATCCCCCTGTCTATCAGCGGAATTTATTTTAACTCTGTCCATTCATATATACACATATCACATGTTTCTTTTTTCATTCTTAAGTGGAGTTTAGCGGGGACAGGGGATGTTTTATGTCTTGTCCATTTACTATCCTATGAAAAACGCTTGAATTATTGTTGCTGGTGCGCCTGAGGACCCGGACTCTGTGATTGAATCAACCTCTGTAGCCTCTGTTTTCCGTGCTCTGTTTTAATTTTTTTCCCTGAACATTTTGTTTGTGATTAAAAATACTAAAGTAATAAACGAAGACGTTTCTTTAAAAAAACTGTTACGATCGATATAACCAGTAAAGAATTAATCTGCAAGATTTACAAACGTGAAGTTTTCACGAAGCCTAGCTCCACAGAGTATACCGTTTTAAGGGTTGATTTCTCTGTCATCCATCCTATGAGGCTGTTTAATATGGGGAAAATTCAGACCATTAATATATTAGTAATATTTTACAGATTGTTGTATTTACTGTGCATCGGTACTCTTCATATAATTAATAAAAACGTTGACTGTGTTGCATCTTTTTGCGCTTGCATATTTTGACAATTTTCGAAAGAACTAATAAGCTATTTCAGAACTTTTAAAAAGTACTGCACTGGTTTGCCACTCAGTTTAATAATTTATACTCTAACAATAATTATAGTACAGTTATCTTTAACGTATTATTACAAGCACTGCATTATTTAATTTTATGAAATTATATTTCAATGATGCCTGTATTGCAGCTATTAAATGTCCCAGATGTCCTTCATTGACACGTGAATAGCGGAGTGGTGTCTCGGGTTTTAATTAAATAAACTCGTGTTATCTGTGCACTATTTGTTACCAAATATAAGAGGCGAGAGTGAACAAGTTAGTGGCCAATTCTGAAGGAATCTTTTAGGTGAATTAACTCAACAGGGCAGATTCACTGAAAATAGTCATGACTTGTATCATCTGTGGAACTGCTTCTCCCAGCACACGCCACGGGTGGCCCCAACACCTGATTGTAGAACTGCATCACCCGGCATACATCACGGGTGGCCCCGACGGATGATTGTACAACTGCATTTCCCGGCATGCATCGTAGGCGGCCGCGACAGCTGATTGTCAGGAAAGGAGGACAGCAATGTCTGCTGTGTGTGCGGAAGGGAGATCCTCCGCCGAGATGGAGCGTGTGGAGAAGGCTTCCTCCCGGTCCGACAGGTGAGTTCCGCCTTTCCGCCAAACGCTGGGGCGGCGGTGCCTTTATGCGGCCGGACTTCAGTTTTCGCAATTCACGTGTGACGCTCTGCTGTTTTGAGCATGGTAACTGTGAGACCGAAAGGCGCCAGGCAGGAAGCGCCGGTGAAACGTGGTGGTGATGTGCCACGCGACAGTCGCCCATCGTGAACGGAATCTGCGGCGTCCCAAATGTAAAATTATCCATCGACAAAGTGACACGGACTTCTAAAAATACACCATCCGGCGGCAGGTCTTTTCGCGCGGGCCGACTTTCTCCCTTTGCCATAACATACGAGAAATAAGCTGCCTGTAATGTTACGACCCAAACCCTAATACAGACACCTTGCTCCAGAAAGGTCGCGGGGAAGCGACGTGCACTGTGTGGTTCGTCACTGCCGGATCGAACCTTGTGGCGGAGCACACTTCAGAACCGTATTTAATACAAAAAACGACCTTTTTATTTAATATGTAATTTTTTTATTTTTGGAAAAAGGTACTAGCCTAACGGTACTTGGATAAACTTTGCAAAACGCCCCACACGTTCTCGCTACCTGCTGCGCCACAAGAGGACGCAGCGACATAAATGAACGCGTCCCTGGGCTGCCAGCCGCGGGCACGGAGATCGGGGACGCGCCTCGCTGCCGGGCTGCAGTTGTCTTGTAAGCGTATGACGTTAGTACATATCCAGTGGCTCGTGATAAAATTAGATTTTTTTTATCGCCTTTTCCCTTCCATAAAATCCTATAAAACTACTATTACTAGTATTTTGTGCATATGTTTAGACCTACCTCTGATTAAGTAGATCGTCCATGGCTGGTCAAAATGTGGTTTCTATTACTATGGAATAAAGAGCGTAATCTTTCAGAAATAAACACCTGAAACCATTTACATGAGCAAAAAAAAAGTCTTGCTTAGGTACGCACTTCTCTGTACATCTATAACAAAGTAAAGGAAGTGCAGGGGTGTTTAATGCCAGTTTCAAGTCAAGTGGGCTTTACTGTCATACCACCCATATCATGGTAAACAGTGACATGACATAACATTCCCCCAGGACCACGGTGCAGCATACAGACAGCGAGTGACAGTGGGGATGGGGGGTTCACAGGATTTAAAATGCTGAACAAGGGACAGTGTGGAACAGAGGGGGGCTGGACGCAGCTTAATCAGTGTGCTGAAGTGTTAAGTCCATAATAACCTCTAATGAGTAGGGGAATGATCGTTTTACAGCTTACAGTGAAATTCACCAAGAGTGCACAGAACATCTAGGACCATGTGGAAATTCTGCTTTAAAGAGCACTTACGTAGTCTTCAGTGTATCGGGGATACCTGGTGAAACGCATTACGATTGCGTTCTAAGTATTGAGCACGTTTGTTGTATGTGTATAACACTTCACCCGCTATTTTGAATAAAATATGTTCATTCAGGAAGGTGGGAAATGCATTTTGTTTTACATTTGTGGTGGCTCACCTCTCTGTTATGACTCGGATCATTTGGCTAAGAAATGCATGAACTTAAAACAAACACGTGACTTCCACGTTGGATCGCAGTGAGGGCGTTCCTTTAACTTATGCCACGTGAGGTGAATGAAGCACAAACTGGCTTCAAAGTCCTATTTTGGGAGCCTGAATCTGACACCTATGTGCACAGCTGCTGTAAAACCTGTCAGCACTGACTGTTACGTAATGCCCGTTCCAGTGCAGTACAGCATGAATGAGTTTGATGATTTTATTATCTTGTTTATATTAGTTTTAATCCTTAATGGGCCTCTGGGAAACGCCTCTTTTTCAGCGATGACTGTATTCTCAGGTTTTTTTTTTATAGTTTACCGGTTATTTTTTGTATGCACGCGACAGGCCTGAGGTATCCTGCCGGTGTGGATTGTTAATCGAGACCCAAGCCTGCTGTGATTTTGGAAACGAGCCTTTGCTTTTCCAGTCACTGAGATGAAATCTAGTGTGCGGTCGAGCGTCTGCGGTGTCCTTGGCGAGAAAGGGATGATTATATCGGACACTTCGCCTGGTTCACTAGCCTCAGTCTGTTAGGGCACTCGGTAGTTTACCTGCCCTCAAGTCTGTCCTGGAGGTGTTGTGCTGAATGACTCCATCCCCCAGTGCAGTTACGTGTTTCATCATGGTGTTTATGCCCACATGTCCCTGTGATGGGGTTTGGGGAGGTGTTCGGGGGCAGTGGCATGAGGCAGCAGAGCTGTAATTTCGTCTCATCCTGGCGTCCCTTGATGCACGTTGCCATTGGCACCACCCCCTCGGCCCTGCCTGCCTGTCTGAGCATGCTCCTTTTGTGTGTTTTGGTTTTGTTACTGTGCGCATGTGTTTCCCAACTGGAAAATGGACAAACTCTTTTTATTGTGAGGGGGGGGACCTCACATCCAAACAGTCTGTGTCCCGCCCCGTCCCAGCCACTCTACTGAACCACTGTCACACTGAATGTCACAGACAGATGACTGGACAGTGCCAAAATGGGATCAGCCGGGGGACTCGTGCCTTGCGCGTGTGTGTGTGTGTCTCCGCGTGTGTCTGCGCGTGTGTCACTGGGAGTGGAGGGGAGGGTCGCTTACGAACACCCTGCTATTAATAACACCTAACAAACAGAGTCCGCAGGCACGCTTGTCCCTTTCTGTCCGCTGGCCGCCACAGCGACGGAGAGCTCGCCATGCTTTCATTTCTCACTCTGCCCTTGATGCCCGTCTCCAGGAAACTGAAACTTTTCTCTTAGAGCAGCTAAGCCAAGCATAGTTTCGTTTCAGGTCTCCATCTCCGTCTTCCCCAGGCCAGGGGAGGGGAGGGGTTCTCAGTGCTGTCTCTGTATCGGTGCGGCGCGGTGCGTTGCGTTACTCGCGCGGACTCTCGGGTGCCGATCGCCTGCCAGTCGCTGATCATGAACAGCCTTCCGGCTTACTCCGGGGCGCGGATATCTGGCTGCTGGGCGCTGCGCTCCGACGGCAGGTGAGCCCCCACCCCTGACTGCCCCCACACCCCATCCACTCGTTTCTTTTGGTTGTTTGCAGCTTTTACTTGAGGCTGCAGCTGTCAGGACTTTGTGATTGTTTGATTAAAATTTTTTTTCTTTCTATTTAAAAGGAATGACATCTTAAACTGCAAAAGAGAAATTCAATTCAAGTTTTTTTTATTGCTTGATATTATTTATTATTATTATTTATTACTACTACTACTATTTTTATTATATGTAGTAGTAGTAGCAGTAACACTTTATATGTATGTCTTCCCTTTTTAATACACCATTTTGCATAAATGATATAATGATGTATTGCCACAAACTGTTGTCAAGTGCCATGGGGCAGCTGTGTTGTGAAAGGCGCCATATAAAGATAACTGTATTCAATTGAATATGTTTGTTTTCTGTAGTTGTTACTTTGTATTGCTTGGTGTTTTGTCCAGCACATTATCAACCCAGAAGCTAATGTGCTCTTTGGTTCCTAATTGTCAGGTGTAGATTGGGGCACTACTGTCATCATTTAGCATTCTTATGCTGGGCTGTAGAATTGCTGCCATGGTGCCATTCCAGACTGGAGAGACTCGTAGGCAAGCTGTAACATGCAGGCTAATTGTTCTCCTAGCTACGCTCCAGCTGAACAATTGCTTTAAATGCTGAATGCACACTATCAGTTTAAGTGTCTCTTCTCAAAGCCCCCTCTCTCCTACCCATTCTCTTCAGCACGGACCAATCAGTCTGAGATAGGAAAGGCTCTGTTAACCTTTGACCCTTGAGCACGTCTCCTGCAGGTATTTAGGGGCAGTAAAGTAATCAGGCTGAGTCGGGAGGGGCAGAGTATAATTACTCAGCTCTGGTCTTAAAGAGTGCATTCTGGTGCTGGAGCAGACCTGGGAACTTTCTCTCAACATGTCCAGTTTTTTCTGGTCAACATTTGCAGCAGAGGTGTGGAGTTCCAGGGTCTTACAGTTGTAGGTGTCCATCTTTTCATTTTCCTTGGTTTTACGCATTCGGTCTGTGGTACGTTACGTGTTTAGATAAAGCTTGGTGACTTCTCTATGGACTTTGGGTCTCTGAACCGCACTGAACTAATGATAAGCACTAATATGGTCTATTGTGGGTAACGTAGCCATTTTGATTATTAAAGATACCCACCATGTTGTCGGTATTACATTGTTAATTTTAGTTGTTTTGATTGACTCTTCTAGCGCTCAGACTTAGTCTTTAATGGCATCCTTACCCTGGTTTTGTTTCAAATTTTACATCTGCACAGACTTCTTCGTCCTGTACATTAGCACTGCCTCCCTATCCTGTTGTTCATTCCTGAGATCATTGACTGCTGTATCGTGCCATGTGTCAGGACATCAGAAATCAGCCTCGCATTATGTCCTGTGCATGCAAATCCCATGCCATGTTTTAGTCCGCTGACCTGACCAGACGTTGAGATTTGGGAAGGGCTTCCTGTGGATGCAAATGCTGATTGTTTTTGGTGATACTCTTTCCATCCGAACTGGACGTTTTGTACAGAAGTTAAACTTTTCCACATTGTAGGTATGGTGAACTTCTATATATGTGGACTGTGATTTGTTCAGAATCTGTTTTACATGGGGAAATTACGCTTGAAAATGAACCCTAAATCCTATGGCTTTTCTTCCCTCTATTAGGTGCTGATTAAAACCAGAATTGCTGCATATTTTTAATGTATTACCAGACAAGTATGTTTAGATACATCGAGTACATAGGAGACTTTTCAAAAACAAACAAAAATGCTTTATTTGCGATTTGCACAAGTACAGGTACTCTGGAATGCTTCTCTTTGCCGACCCCATCTTGCTTTCCATATCTTGGGGGTCACTGTGCAGGGTTGGCTAACAGGCAGTGCCCCTGAAGCTGGGGAGTAAGGGCCTTGCTCAAGGGCCCACGGATATGTGAGTGTTCTGCCGAGGCCAGGGCTCGAACCAGCGATCTTCAGATCATAGGCATAGAGACTTAGCCTGCTGTCACTCACCACCCCTGAATAATTTATGCTTTATTGATCCCCGTGGGAAAATTCTCTTTACACCTCCCCCAACTTTCTGTGTAGGTGAGAGCAAGCTGGCCGTGAAGGGCAGCCACCCCTTAGCAACACCCAGGGAGCTGGGAGTCAAGGGTTTTGCTCAAGGAGCCGCAGATGTGCTGAGGCTGGGCTCAAACCAATGACCTTCCAATCAAGGGCACAGAGGTTTAGTCCACTGAGCCACACACTGCCCCATACCAGAAGGTGTTCGAACCTTAAACCTGAGGATTAAAGCAGTAGTGTGGGCAGTGCGTACATTGATCCAACCGAGCTGGAGACGCTGTGTGACTAAGGTGTCGGCCTTTACAGTGTGACAGGCAACTAATGAGGCCTCTGTAATTCCGGTCTTTTTCAGCGGCAGCAGTGAGGATTCCTTAGACAGGCTCTTGCCCCCTGTCAGCACGGGCCTGTCCCCACGGAAACGCACCACCAGCCAGTGCAAATCTGAGCCTCCTCTCTTGCGGACGAGCAAGCGAACAATCTACACGGCGGGCCGCCCACCCTGGTACAACGAGCATGGCACGCAGTCCAAGGAGGCCTTCGTCATTGGTAGGTCAACCCAGCGCCTCTCCATTTGTGTGGGAATGCAGAAGTGTTACTACTCAGACACAGACATTTAACACCGCTGGTGGTGACAGATCATCCAGTCATCCATTTATTTTCCAGCACAGATGAATAAAAGCTTACTAATCCAATTTGTGGTGGAGAATGATCAACATATGAATGTCCCGCTTGCTGTTGGTGCTCCTTGACCCTTTGCCCACTGACACTCCATGTCCGTTAGACCAAGCAACATCAACGGGCAATCTTGACCCCGATATTCTTGCTGCTCCATCACAGGACTGTGTGGCGGCAGTGCCTCTGGGAAGACCACAGTGGCCAGGAAAATTATCGAGGCTCTGGATGTGCCCTGGGTGGTGCTTCTGTCCATGGACTCCTTCTATAAGGTAAAGCTGAGAAAGATGCTCGCATGTAGATGGGGCAGGGAAGGAAGGGAGCCGGATTGAATGGCCCATCCAAGATAAAGAGGTTTTCCTCAGGATAACGTCGGTCTGTTGGGAGCTGGCAGATCTGATAGCTTGATGTGGACTTCCCCCATTCTTCTCTTTCCCAAAAACCAGATCACCCAGACATTCCAGGCCTGTTTAAAACCCCCAAATTTGAAGTGTCTTCTCTTGGGGAGGAGAAGATAATGGAATGTCTGAATGATATGCATGAGTTTGGGGGTGGGGTGTCGTCAAAGAAACCCTATCACTTAGCAACACTTGCCGTTACACAGTGTTCCAGCAGCTGTGCTTGGCTGATTTGAGATTTTCCTGCAGGCTAAGGTGTCTTGTTGTAGATTGTGGTCAGGGTCCCTTGAAAGTTATCATCATAGCAACAGTTCTTCTCTATCAATGGCCTAAGAATTTTATTTCTGCAGGTTCCCCTGAAAACCCCATGAATTACAACATGACTCTCAACAGTGGGCAAGCCAGGCATTCTCCGAGCAGCCTTAGGGTCTGGTGATTAGGGAGACCTAAGGTCCTGTTTGCATCAGTAAATAAGCTTGCCCAATGCCAAAACTTAGATGCCAGTCTCAGTCATCAGACTCCAGTCTATGGCCCTGCCAGGTGCTGCAGGATTTTCATTACACTGTTAATTATAAAGCCCCTTTGATTGGCCAATTGCAGGTGGGGGGGCAGGGAGTAAGAAAGAGGTTGCCAAATGCCCTGGTAGAGGTGTAAACAGCAACCACTCGGCTTGACGCAGAAAGGGGTCAGAGTGTCCCGATCACGCCTAAATTTAGTCCTGCTAACTTCAGCTGACCTTCATGGGGAGAAGATGCACCCCCGGGCCTTGGCGGTACAGACGCTGACTCTTTTTGGGGCTCCTCCGCCACTCTCCACTGCAGGTTCTTTCCCATGAGCAGCAGGCCAGAGCCGCCAACAATGACTACAACTTCGACCATCCGGACGCATTCGATTTCGACCTGCTGGTGGCGACGCTGCGCAAGCTGAAGCAGGGAAAGAGCGTGAAGATCCCTGTGTACGACTTCACCACGCACGGCCGGCAGAAGGAGTGGGTGAGGCCCCCAAAGCTGCCAGTAGCCGCCTTTGCTTTTGCACATCGTAAGTGCATGGGCAGCCTGTTTGCCATTGCTACAGAACATCAGCGCATGGTTCCTCTGTGGACCAGGACCGTGTGACGTTCGGTTTTAGTTCTCAGAAGAAACCAAGGGGAAAAAAAAATACTTATAGCTGAGCCTCATTTGCTGACGTATGATTAACAACTAAATTTACAGGTTATGTACAATATATAGAACATGCAGCTTCAGCCAACAAATTATGGGAACATTTAAAAGATGTTTTTAATTGAACATGTATGAAACTTCACTGACCACATAAAATTTGTTTCAATGTTCACAAAGTTACAAATGCTGATATTAGTAATATATGTAATGTTAGTTGTGTAAACCATGTCTTCTTTCTCCCACTTTCTAGAAAACAGTGTATGGAGCCAGCGTGATCATCTTCGAGGGAATCATGTCCTTTGCTGATAAAGATCTCCTGAAGGTAGGGTTTTTTCATTCCCGACACCTCGCCCTCCGTGCTCCCATCACCGCAGTAACCTGGAGCGATGCCATACCTGCCACTCTTCCCCCAGCTCCTTGACATGAAGATCTTCGTGGACACGGACTCGGACATCCGGCTGGTGCGTCGGCTGCGCCGAGACATCACAGAGCGCGGCCGCGACATCGACGGCGTCATCAAGCAGTACAACAAGTTTGTGAAGCCTGCCTTCGAGCAGTACATCGAGCCTACCATGCGCCTGGCGGACATCGTGGTGCCCCGCGGTGAGGCCCCCTCGGCTGCGACACCCGAATGACCATCCTCAGAGTATGATTGCGGGCTTCCTGACTGCATCTTTCAGCCGTGCGTCTTTAGAAAGCAGGAGTGTAACTTCCTGGCACGTTGGAATGTTTTCATAAGATACAGAGATTCACCATCACTGTGTCACCAAATAACAGACCAGTAACAGAGACAATTAAGACAATGCAAATTGTGCATTAATAATAATAATATAATAATAATTCCCTAACAGCTTCCGTTCTGTAGCATCACTGCACATGGGTGTCGCTGACTGCTGGTTTAACTTGAGCCTCCACGTGCTATTGCTAGGCTAACTATTTGTTAGCTCAAGTCAATGGGAGGTAAATCTTCAACAGAGACTATTCCAAGCATCCCAATGGACTGATGGGCCTCGTTTATCCGCCCCCCCCCCCCGTTCGCAGGTGGAGGAAACATGGTCGCCATCGATCTGATTGTCCAGCACGTGCACAGCCAGTTGGAGGAGGTAAGTGAGAGTGTTTTTCTGTTTCTTTGGGGTGCAGGGGGGTGGGCGTGCAGGCAAAATCAAGTGTGTCACAGCCTGGGCTGTTTTGGGTTTTGAAAAAGATGAATTGTTCACATTTTGAGCCTTCAGTTAGTCTGTAAATATGTCTGTAAGCATTTAAATGACAAATGAAGGGTTTAATTTAGTACTACAGCCAATTGTCTGTGTAGAGTTATGTGCGTTGTGAACTGGTCCTTTGCTTACGGGCTTTAATGCAAATGCATCTTGAGATGTCAGCATGTGTGACTGCTGTTCTTGGGTGTGGCGGAACACTGACCTCGTAAAACTTTCTCCAGTGTAGGACTTTCGTTCATTGGCATGCAGTCTGAGCTTTGACTGTGTCAGGTTTTTTTCATCGTCGGTGTTATATATTCCTGGAGAGGTTCAGAAGTGTCAGGGGACTCCACTTGCTTACCTTGTCGCTAAATAAATAGCAGCCTCTGGCCGAAAAGGTTGCCGTGATACTGAAAGACGGGCGGCTTTCGCGAACTGAGCAGAGTTTGCATGCCGTTTGCCTGCATGACGTGTTGGGTGGTGGAACGTGCATGCTTTGCATGTGTGAAGTCTGCTTTCCGAACCATACAAGCAAACCAAGCAGGACCCAACATTTCAATTAAAGACAGACATTGCATTTCTGCACGACTCTGTTCTCAATTTGTGTCTCGGAGAGCGGCTGGATTTAGTTGCATTTCTGGCAGTAAATAGTGGCAGTTAGATCTATAAATCCCATATGAATTGCTCGATTACCAACGCCGTGTCATTGCCATCGATTTCCAGGAAGTGGTGGAGCTAGGAGTTTATGTGGACAAAGATTATATTTCAAACCACATTCAGGTGCAGAGTTTGAGCCTCCCTCCCCCATCTCCATTCAGGACTTGAGCTGTTTTCCTCTCACAATATGCAATTGCATAATGTTATAAAAATTCACTCTCCTTCCCCACCCAAAATTAATTTCTCAAATATCACTTGCCGTTGTACTTGCGCCCTCTAGTGGAGGAGAAATAAAACTGAAAGACCTCTGCATAGTTATTTGTTTTGTTTCATTACAGCAGGGAGTTTTCAGCCTTTATTAAACCAGGAGTCCAGATGATAATAGACCAGAGCTAGGGACCATCCACTACTAATGCATAATCACATAAGTAATAATTATGGACCAGGGAGGGGACTTTATTTGTAAAATGTTGGGAAGATTTAATGGCTACTTGACGTCAAGTACATTTATTGTGTAAGGAAAAAATCCAGCAGACTTAGTACAAGACCTCGGATGACACAATTTGCACAGTAAGTTTTGGGGAAACCAAAGTGCCGCCTAATGCGTGTTCATTGCTTCCTGTGTGCACTAATGGGCGGGAATGGAGCTTCACCTGTTTTATTGTGTCTCCCGTGTGCCTGCCTATGGCCTTGCCTTACCTGGACCGCTCTCACTGTGTCCACGCAGCGTGAGCTCAGCGTCAGGTACAGTAACTCACCCTTTTACCGCTCTGCCGCTTCTCCCTGCCTCCCTCGTTCAGCCAGTCTGCTGCACCTCCCCCAGACTCGATTCCTCCGCAGAGAGACAGATTTGCAGGTTCCTCCAAACTGCGGTGCTTTTGTTGTCCTTAAATTCAGTCCAAATTCAAGAGGCCGAAGCAAGTGGGGGTGGTGTGTGGCTCAGTGGGTTTAGATGCTGTGCCTGACATCAGAAGGTCACTGGTTCAAATCCCAAACTGTCAGGAAAAAAAGGGTATAGCCCTGGTACCGTTTTGTTCCCCAAAGGTACAAACAACAACAATGTACCACCAATGGTACAAAAACGTTAAACAGAGTCCATTTCTGTACCTTAAAAATGTACCTTACTTACAGCTAGGGTACAATTGGCAGACCCTTGAGGGTGCAGCCCCAGTGTCAAGTAGTTGTATCTTAAAAGGTACGAATTGGCACTTTCTTTCCTGACAGTGCAGGGTCGGCAATGTGGCTTCACTGTCGGGCCCCTGAGCAAGACCCCTAACCTTCCAATTGCTCTAAGGACTGTTTGACCCTGCTTCCTCAAAAAAAGCAAAAAAAAAACGTACTTCACTTTAGAAAAGTCTGCTAAATAAATAGTGTATCTACAAACAGCAGGTATGTTTGGGGATTTATAATAGTAATTATTATTAGTTATTGTGAGGGCAGTTCTGGTTACCGAACTTAACACTGGTTGCAGCAGGCTGTTTGACGCCTTAAAAATATCCCTTCTTTCCGATATCAATAAAGTGCAATCAAATCACCATGTGGCTGCTCTGTTTCTCTTCCTGCATTCTGAGTCTAAAAATACCAACCTGTGTCATCTTTCCTCCACCCGGAAATAACTTTTACACCATTGTAAGACGAGTGTCTCACTTACGATTAACTTTCCAGTATCCACCCCGAGAAAAAGTAAAAAGGTTCGGGTGGTTTTTTTTTTTCCATTTGATAAGCCTGTCTCGACTACATGGCTTTTTAGACACAGGATGTATAACGGGGCGTAGTGGCAACCCAGACACCGGCATTCATCACGCCGCCTGCGAGCGCTTCAATGTGACTGGCTCAGTCTGTGTATCTGATGTGTGAACTCGCGTCCGACGGGACTTTCCCCTCCACCCCCTTCTACGCGTTCAACGCATTTAATCGACAGGCAGTGATGAATGCAAATACAGCACTCTGGGCTGCCTTGCATGATGAAACATCTATATTGTCATTCTTCTGGTGTAATGTGCCTGTTTCCCTTTTTGTTTGTTTGTTTGTTCGTTCTGTGTTTCTTTTCTCCCTCCATGATTCTGCCAATGTTTCCGTCAAACCTTCTCTCCATAGAGGAAGCTGCGCTGGGATATGTGAGGACCTTTGCATACCATTTATTTATGTGTGACAAAAGGCTTAATTCATGATTTTTAAGTGTGGTTTTAGTGCATTGATTCCGTCTAAAGATTGCATAGCTCTGAAGGACTTGCATGTTTGACAGTCAGTCAAAAGGAAGCTTTTAAAAAGTTAAATGTTCCGTAAACGAGCACGATGCCCGGATTTATACCAGCACCGAAGGCTTAAATGCTGGATAACAACGCCCAAAAATGCCTAAGTTAGTCAGAAATTGTCGTTTTCAGGAAAATTAGTTTAATGGAGTAATAATATAATTCTAACTCGGGTTTTAATAAGGCAAGCACAAAAATCATTGTGCTATGAACTCCATTAAATGTAATACTTATGATACCCTGTATCAAATTAACGTGCGTGTGACTAGCAGCGAAACAAACGCATACGCAGTCAGTCCTACTACAATGCGTGACATCACACCGCGAACCAGTTCTAATACGATTGATAAATTAGAACGTGAGTCCAGTACAACGCGGAATCGCATTTGTATTTGCGCGAAATTGAATAGCACTGCGTGAACTACAAAGCCATAGGGTCTTAGTAAGACATGCGCAAAAACGACTATGCAAGTGAACGATAGTGATGTTTCGTTCCTGAAGGAGTCGTTCTTTTGAACCAGTTATTTTTAGTGAATCGGTAGAACTGGTTTTCATTTCTAAAAGAATTGAATTGTTTGCGCATCCACGCATTGCACATGTCAAAGTCTTAGATTCTAAAAATATTTGACAAATTTATCATATATTTAAATTCACTTACATTCGCTTTTGGTAGACTGTAGCCATATTGCCGTCAGTGCCCATCTGTATACCGTGATCCGTTGTATTTCTGCTGTGTGCATGACCGGCACGTTTTGTTGAAGCGGTTACTCGTGAGACTCAAAAGACCCATAGGAGATTTTTGTGATTATATAATTGTTGTTGTTGTTGTTAATAATAATGTTAATAATAATAATAATAATTAATAATAATAATTCTTGTTTAAAATGCATATGGTTACATTATTGGTAGTACTGTTTTTATTAGTTAGTAACTTACGCTAAACAAAATGTATTAAGTTTTGGAGTAGCACTCCCCTTACCCTGTTTTTCCCATGGGATATGTGCATTTTAGAACGGGAGGTTTTTCAGCGACGCATTCATTAGTCGCGTTGTAGCAGGACCGACTGCGTTAAGCATTAGTGGTGGAGCTGCGTGCATTTCTTACTCCCCTCAGATATGACCACTCACTTGTTAATTGTTGGTGTTGATATTCTTTTTGTAATCGTTTATTCGCTTATGAATAGCCCTGCTTTGTAATATGCTTTTCGGGGAATTACATTACTTTTCCTTTGAGCTCAATAAAGTATCTATCTATCCAGCCATTGGCAGGTCAGTCTTATGGTATTTTTTTGCAAAATGTATAGGCTAATCGAAAGAATACACTTCTCCAAATTTTTATTAAAATTTTTATTATATAAATACGTAATACTTTTTCACGCATTCCCCATATTTGTTGCAGTTTTAATCCTTGTGTATTTTACTTCTTCCGTTCTAAATTCTAGAATCTATAGAATTTAACCTCATTTTGAAAATGGACT
>JAAGVU020000038.1:21456456-21472376 GCA_011763525.2 Mormyrus iriodes
TAAATTCTAGAATCTATAGAATTTAACCTCATTTTGAAAATGGACTGGGGTCACTTCGACCCCAAAAATAACACAGGTTACACATTCGTCAGTATATTCAGACCACAAAAAAAATGCGTCCTGTGCGTACTTCACGTTTTAAAATGCGCCTGAGCTATTATGGTAATATATAGGCTACGTCGATGACCTTAAAACGAATAAATCATGGTATTAACGAGAAATCGGTGAGATAGAAATGCTAATGTAGTTTATACATAATGTAGGGTTTCCTGCCAATGCCACATTACCTGTTACTCAGCGACGTTTTAATAGAGGCGGCGTATTAGGGACAGGGAGGCAGTCTATAAAAAAGAATATGTCGGTTAACTAAATTATTGCTGATAAACTGGTCGTAGTACTGCGATCCTTTGCTGAATATACGGCATTCGTGGAAAAATCATTTCGTGATTTAAGCTTTGCTTATGTTTCCTTGTAGAATTAACTCTGCATTTAATCAGCCTCCTTCCGTGTTATCGGTGATGGTTGAAAGCGGCTTTCCAATAGTTCTCCTGTCAGTGTTTTCTAGATAGGGAGTCGTTGCCAGTGAATTCAGGGCACGTTTCTCGCAATTTTGGCTCTGATTGGAATCTTATTGTACCCTCTGGTCATCGGTGAAGAATTAGGCTCAAACACAAAGCTTTCACCCATCCCTGATTAAATCCTGAAGGAGGTACTGTCATTCATTTAAGGGTTTAAAAGCAAGCGTTTCTGGGGGGAGACTCCCGTTTAGTTTAGAGATCATGCTAGTGCCCCTTTCCACTAAGCCTCCTGCCTGCTGATTGCTGTGTTTTTTTTCCTCTGGCTTGTCAGTTACAGCATGGATCCGCCACACCTAGTCCATGAGCATCGCCGGTGGGTGTGTTGGATGGCAGCCGCTGTTCCTGACGTGCATGCGCAGGGGCAGATAGAGATTGTGCCCCCTTTGGATGTGGGAGAGTTGGTGCGGCTCTTTCTGACACTGTCCCTGCCCTTGGTGGTTGTTATGGTTACAGGGCAGCCCTCGCCTCAGCCCACCAGGCCCAGCCACTCCCTCAGACCCTCAGTGTGCTGGAGAGCACCCCCCAGGTCCGGGGGATGCACACCATCATCAGGTCAGCATATCTGTCCCCTTCATGCTCCCTGTCTAACACAAACCCCTTCCCGCTCTTTGGCTCACACCTGTTGGCTATGCCCTTCTGTTCCGCATCCACCCTGCTCTGGAGCCCCCTGGGGGTCCTCCCTCATCTGCTTGCATATTTCAGCCTCCCCCCTCTCAGGTCACATGACCCACTATATTCTGTAGCATGTATGTGTGTGTGTATATTATTTTAACTATAAGTACTACTATAACTGCAACTGTTTTATGGTTTTATCCTTAACTTGGTGTCTACAGACAGCATTTCACATGTATTTGTACAGTGACAATAAAGGTATCTTCGTCTTATCACTGATTATTTTGAGCCAGGTTATTATTTAGGAAACCACAAAGTCTGCAGCTTTAGATCCTTTTAGAAGCAATAACAGGGCACCTGTGACAAAAGACGGTTTCGGTGGAAGGCGTCAAACTTTCTGCTCGGTCTCGTCCCCTGGGCAGGAATAAGGACACCAGCCGGGACGAGTTCATCTTCTACTCAAAGAGGCTGATGCGGCTGCTTATTGAACATGCCCTGTCCTTCCTGCCTTCCCAGGTAGGCTGTGCATGCGAGTGCACGTGGGTGTGTGTGCGTGCACATGTCAGCTGGTGTGAGAGTGAAGCTGTAAACTACAGCCCATCCGCCGCCATGGAAACTGTGTAACCCGCCGGCAGAGATTGGGCCCAGACACTCATTGCGGTGGAAGATCTTCTTATTATAGAAACCGGCGCTTGTGTGGAGGTCTGAATATCCTGCTCCACGACGCTGCGCTTCTAGGTTACATTCAAAGTAGGGTGTAAATTGGGTCACAGGCATCACCTTTCGCAATTTAATGGAAAGGATTGTGCTGTATTTTTCTCGGACCTGCGGCCGGCGTGCATCCATATGGCTGAACCCATTGTGTTACGGCACCCCTACCGCTGCACCCCCCAGCCCCTCGTAGTGAAGACGCCCCAGGGACATGACTACGAGGGGAGGACTTTCCACGGGAAGAGGGTGAGTGTCAACAGCAGCACCCATCCTCTCGCTTTTCATGTTTTACTCTCATGCACCATTATTAATCGGACTCCGAAAGGCTGAATGATAAATAAAAAATGTCCTTTATTTGTTGTTTGCTCAATATGAGTACAGCTACATTGGAATTCTTCTCTTCGCCTACCCCATCTCACTCTCCATAGCTTGGGGGTCACAGTGCAGGGTCAGCCAATGTGCGGTACCCCTGGAACTGGGGGTTAAGGGCCTTGCTCAAGGGCCCACAGATATGTCACTGTCCTGCCAAGGCCGGACCCAAACCGGTCATGGTCACAGAGACTTAGCCCACCCCCTCATGAATGGATAAACGTGTGATTTTTGCCAATAATCAGAATAGGAATTTGTTATACTGGTAGCACGATTGTACATACAAAGAAAAACTGTTTGGCTGTAAATAGCATCAATAAACAACAATGAAGATGCATCAAAGGACAGTTAAGGGAACAATAAATAATAGAATAAGACAATCTGCTTTAGAAAATGTAAAATAAAACTCACAAACCAAGTAACTTGGGTAGAATGTACTGTAAGACCTGAGCAAGATAAGGTTACAAAATTAGGTTAGTGTGCAGATACATCAGGTTGAAATAAGTGTGTGATTGTGGTAATAATCTCGAACCTGGACCTGAAAACATGTTCAAAGCATCATCCTCACCCCGTCACCGTGCCCCATATGTCCACCTCGCACCTGGGAGGGCTCACGTCTGATTCTGCTGTGGTCTTCTGGCTATACGTACGGTTTTCCTCAATCTTTCTCCATTCTCCAGATCACAGGCGTCTCCATCCTGCGTGCGGGAGAGACAATGGAGCCGGCACTCCGGGCAGTGTGCAAGGACGTCCGCATCGGGAAGATCCTCATCCAGACCAACCAAGACACAGGAGAACCAGAGGTGCCTTGCTGATCCCACCCAAAAACTGAACTTGAGACCGTTTCTGGATGCCCAGCCCAAATGCTATGTTGCTCATTTTAAACATCAAAAATAAGATATGTCTTTTACTTATTTCTGACTAATACAAGTTGAGATTGGAGACAAATTAAGGTACAACTGGAAAGCTTGGAGTCAGTCCTCCGTTAATGGAGCGATTTAACTTAATTAACTGCTGAGGGAAGCTAAACGAAGGGCTCGGCTGAAATCAGATCTGGCACGTCTGCTGCCCCCACCCCGACCTGTCGTGGGATTCTGAAGCTCAGCTCCTCAGAATCGACCCACAGGCCCCATAGCCGCTGTGGTTCCGGGCCCTGCCTGTTCTGCTGACCACCACCCACCCCCCCCCCCTTCTACTCTGTGCTCCCCCGCAGCTGCACTACCTCCGCCTTCCCAAAGATATCAGCGAGGACCACGTGATCCTGATGGACTGTACAGTGTCCACGGGGGCAGCGGCCATGATGGCCATCCGCGTTCTGCTGGTAGGCGCTCTCTCGGTCTCTGTCTCTCTCCATCATTTGGTCCTGTCTTCCGTTTTTGTTTTTGTTTTTTTTTGAATGTTTATGGAAATTCTCTCTCAGTGTTTCCATGTTTCCATTAATTGTAACACATCATTATCTGCCTCACCTGTACGTCACTTTGGACACAAGCATCTGCTAAATAAATGTAATTTTAATTTTATTGTTTTTAAAATTATTCATTACTAAGAATTTCTGCAATGCTATAACAAAGTCCACGATGGGTCGGCACCCTGTCCTGGGTTGTTCCCTGCCTTGCAGCCATAGCCTCCAGGATAGGTTCCGGACCCCCGCGACCCAGCACAGGACAAGCGGGTATAAAAGATAGATGGATCATAAGTAGAGATATTAGAGCATAGTTTTACAGAGTCGGTCTGGTAACACTTCACGTTATCATATCATACAGGGTAATCTGGGTCTGTCATAAAATTGTAAAATTTCTCTCCCAGCCCAGCTCCTAATGCTGCTGTGCAGACCCTGCAGGATCATTTTTCTTTGTGGACTGTGAATCTTCCTGTAGTGTCTGCCTGGCAATACAGAGCTAGCATTCCGGGTGACCGCAACAACAGGCTACAGGAACAGGCTTTGTGGTAGAAGGGCTGGTGAAAAACATCACTAGATCAGATGCCTGTTTTACCATTAGTTCTGTGAGACTCAGCCAGTTAGCTGTGTACCTGGCTAGTAGTGTAGTTGGCACACTGTATGTTGACAAATCAGAGTAGATCACTGACTAATGGAAAATGTAGCCAAAACAGTGACCTTATCGCTCATCTTAAATGTCCTGATTAGAAAGAAACAGCCTGCCATTTTTCCGGTACCTTCTCACTGGGGCTCTCTTGAGTGCTCGCCAGGCCCCCCACCATGCCGGAAAGCTCCGTAGACACGTGACCTGGCTTAAACCGCGTCGCCGGCCTTCTCTGCAGGACCACGACGTGCAGGAAGATAAGATCCTGCTGGTCTCACTGCTGATGGCGGAGATGGGGGTGCATTCGGTGGCCTACGCCTTCCCTCCGGTCAAGATTATCACCACCGCCGTCGACAAGAAGGTCAACGACCTCTTTCACATCATCCCTGGGATCGGTGAGTGTGGCCCAGAGGGGTCATGTCTTTAAATCAGTGTTTCCCAAACTGGTCCTCGGGGACCCGCAGACAATCCACGTTTTTGCCAGCCAGTTCCCAGCCAGATAGTCCACATTTTTTGCCTGCTGGGAGGGAGCAAAAACTTGGACCGTCTATGGGTCCCTGAAGACCAGATTGGGAAACATCACTTTAAATAGTCATTGTGGCTGGCGCTTTGTATATGTTTTACATGACCTTTTTGTTTTTTATACTGTGCAAAAGTCGCAATACTATCTGGGCAGTTAGCGCACACTTAAGTCGTACAATCTGCCTCTGTTCTGCATTGCTTTGGACAAAAGTACCTGCTAAATGTAAATTAATATGTAAAATAAATATATAAAATGAAAGGAAAATATTTGATTTTAAAACCACTAATATTAGAATATATAAAAATTTCTTCCTCTGGACAGTGACTAGTATCTTGTTGGATAGTTAGAATGGTGCAGTTCTGGTTAACAAACCTGCTTTGCCATTGGTGATTCTCTCATGTGGCTTGAGACTCTTGCACAGTACTGTGTGAGCTCTGTATTAACAGCACACAAGGTTGTTATGATTTGAAATGACATAAAACTAACTAAGGTAAAACAAGCTTCACCTCTTTTATCTTGATTCACTGTTTTTGTTTTCCTTTTGCCTTGAGCAGTCGTGACACTTTGTAATGCTTTTAAGGGCATGTTGGTTGTACGTTCGGTTTAACCCCCCCCCCCCCCCCCCAACACAGGAGGGGGTCACAGTGGGGCACAGGATGGCACAACAAAGTACGGCATCGACCATCAGGAGGATTAAACGGACAGGAGCCTCATGTTGAGAGCTGCAGGGCTTAACTCCCACACACGCGTGTCAGCAAACCGCCCAGCGCTGGCCAGAAAAATTCATTTCATTTTTTTCCTGTACATTGACCTTTTTTTTTTTTTTTAATTATTATTCCGAAAGGAAATTTTGGGGACCGTTACTTCGGCACGGACGCCCCGCTGGACTGGAGCGACGACGAGATGGACGAGCCCAGTTACTGAAGAGGGGAGCAGGATGGTTACGCCCTGGGACAGCCTACCATCACTGGTACCAGTGAGGATTATGTTAAGGACCAGCCCCTTGGTCTCGATTCAAGGCCATTCATGGACATCGTTACCGCTAAGATGACTGTACATTATATAAATATGTCAAATGTACATATATTTTGGTTTTATTATAAAAATTGTGAAGAGTTGTTTCTTGGGTACATATTTCTGAAATATGTATGCTTTGCTAAAATGTTTTTAACGGGTTGAAATGTCCTTGTTAAAGCTTTGAAATACGTCCTTCTATGGAAGAATCATTCATCAATCCTTTTTCCTGACAGCCTCAACTTCAGCCGTTTTACATTCATTTTTAGTTACATTTTATTGTGCCATTGTGTGAAATATGTGCTTAGATAAAAAAAAAAAAAAACTAAAGACAAGCGATGCTACAGTTGCTACTGCGTTCAAGGACCATCACTTCGGAAAGTACGTGGGTGTGAATGTGTTAACTTTGTTTACTAAGCTGACCAAACTAGTTCTTGGATCGGATCTTTTTTTTAGCAAACGAATTCTCAAGTGATTTCTGGGGAAGGTTGAATATATTTATTACAATTTCCCCAGACATACACACTTGATCCGTCTAAAATATTTCACTGTTCAAGGAATTAAATTGCAAAACTGACTCCAGGTGCCCTACATTTGATAGTTCTTTCTATGTTACACAAGTCTGCTTTGAATGGTGTGTGAATGTGTGCTTTTGTTGATCTGACATGGGTTTTGTGATGTGGAGTGAGGAAGACGAGGTCGCCGTGCTACCTCAGAGTCTCCCGGCGACACACTGACGATCATTCGACAACCGAACTGTCGGGTTGTGTTTCGTTGGTTCTGTTCCGCTTCAGTGCAGAGAGAGACAGACAGTCACTAATGCAAAAAGTTTTGCTTTTGTGATTTTCCCAAAAGCACCATTGGTTTGTTTAAGTTAAATTAAGAAAAAGCTTTTTTCTCTTTTTTTTTCTGTTGTGTTATTCTTTCCCTGCATGCAGCAAGCTGACCCAAACCTGTTATTTTCGTATCTCTGTTGCACTATATTTACTAAATATGGGGTGCGCCTGTAAAACCAGTCGGAAAATTTGTTTTATCTAGATGCTGCCCACAGATTTGCGTACTACTTACCGGAATCTCGTTTTATCTCCCGCATCCTTTCATGCCTTTCTGATGCTCATGTGTGTATTTATTGATGCTTGTTTATTTATTTATTGATTGCTAATTATTTTGCATTAAAATTTACACAATTGTCTACTGTTGTTTGTTTGTAAAGGTCCTTTATTGAAAGTATTCTGATTTTATATGTGTAGAGCCACAGTCCCATCTTATGGAGTTATGGAGATGTCTCGATTCGCTATATATAACAACTAAACACTGGCCAGCACAGAAATCCTATGGGGAAAAATCAGACAACTCTCTTAAGCAGTTGGATTTGCTAATTAAACAATGAGGGTGCAGGGGCGGATCTTAATCATATTTTGCACTTTGCAATCTCCTAATGTCACGCTTATTTGTGGTGATATACTGTAGGCCTATGTATTGTAATGTATTCGCTCTTTAACACAACGCTATTTAATATGCTGTGTTGCAGGAGAAGCTCTGCTGTGCTTGTGCACTTTATTTATTCCCTCCCTATCTTTTATATACTTTAGACTGCTTAATGGAAATTAAGGCATAATAAACAAACGGGCTGAAAAAATGCCGTAGAGGAAATTCAACAGACATACTCCAGCACTTCTGAAGCCGAATGACATTTTGGGTATTATGGTGCTGCTGGGGATGCCCCCCCCCCCCCCCCCCCCGACACACACAGCTTACGTCGATCTCGTTTTGGCCCGAAATGTGCTTTCATTGCGTATCTGACAGAATAATTGCATTGAATATTCTGTAAGTGTGCAGAGTTGCGCTTGGATTTCAGTGTTTCTTTGCCACCGGTTGAGCGTCGCTCCATGCACGGGATCTGCAGAGTAATTAAAACATGCGTGAGGTGGATGCTGTGCTACTATTACCAGTATGCCGTGTAATAATCATTACATCTTTTCTGTGCTTTTATTTTTTTGTTAGCTTTGATATTTTCCGTCATCACTTTCACTTTGAATGGCGGGAGGTTCATATTTCCTGCAGCGAAGTACCTTTCCTCAGTACAGTTAGCACAGCAAGAATGTTCTGTACTTCGATGTCGCGTTAGCGAGTTACTAATAACATGAATGTGTGACCTTTATGACTGTAAGGAAAAATATTCAAATCCCATGAAGATGGACTGGCAAATAATGTCAATGGCTGTCTCACCCCTCCTCCACGTTGCACTCTGTTTTATATTTTTTAATAAGATTGATTGAACCCTGTCCTTTAACTGAGCCCGTCCAGCTTAACCCTTGTGTATTTTACTTCTTCCATTCCAAATTCTAGATTCTATAGAATTTATCGTCATTTTCAAAATGGACTGGGGTAACTTCAGCCCCAAAAATAACACAGGGGTTAAACCTGCCCTCTGATTTTCACGCTAGCGGCAGCCTTCACAGCTAACGTCTGGGTGTCCGCATTATCAGGCGTTGCCTGCCGCTGCTGGCCTTAACCTCATTGACCCAGATAGCGGGTCTTGTCACCACATCCCTAAACCCAGTTTGTGACTGCCCTCGTCATGGTTGGCGCTGATCTTTGGGGCGCTCTGTATGCCAGACGCGTCTGTCGCCATAGCAAGCAGATGACTGTCGGCAAATATTGCTGTCATCAGTAGTAAATTTCTCCTTACAAAACCTCCATCTATCCATCTGTTTTTCAACTGCTTATACAGTAAAAGATTATGGATTTACAAGCTCTTATTGGGTGGAGAGCTATAAACGTGGGCCTAAGGGAGACGGGGTACTTCTTAAGGCTTAGTGATCAGCCTTTCCACACACGTTCTGCTGTGTTAGTCAGACACTGAAGTCCAAGGATACAATAGCCAAAGCACAGCAAATTAGACCAAAGCCTGTTTCTCGACACCACTTTTGGCAGATTTTATCTGTCAGTTCTTTGGTGGTGATGTCGCCAGTGTTCGCACTCAACGCAGCTAAAGACTACAGGAAGGATATCGTGGTTCTCATCGCATGGAAACTGGCTATGATATCTTTGATCATTTTTCCATTATTAACAAACTTTGTCAGGCTGCTTTGACCTTGATTGATAGGATTATAGACATACAACCCCCCTGCTGTCTTTAAAGCTGAGACTGTCTAGGAGTCTGAAGAAGTATTTTTTTTTTTAGCAAATGATGCCAGTGACTCCTGCAGTAAGGGTGAGACGTCACTTTCTTCTACATTCCTGTGCAAACCATTTGGTTACCTGAACATACGCTTGGATGTTGCTGTGGATTTTGAAGTTCTACAAAAAGTGAAATTTCAAAATTTACAAAGTATATGGTGCCCTGGCTGGCTACTTATGGATTTAAAGACTTATGGCTCTAAATGTTTCGTTTATGTTTTGACATGGGTCACTATTGTTTCGTGAGGGAACGCAGTGTGATCTTTTTGTGGAAATCATCTGAAGCCTGTACTGAAGTTCTTATTGCTCTTATTGTTTGGTCTTAATTTTTTATTAATTTTAATTAATTTTTGTATTATAATTTTAAATTGCTCATTTACATCCAGTAACATAAAATACAGTACCTGGATGAAAAGTAAGTGTCTTATTGATCTTAATGCGCAAACCCATAACTCAGTCTAGGTCCTTATTCTTAAAATTTTCAGAAATTGAATGAATGTAGCTAAATAACCAAAAAGAACGCCACATTTGCCTCTCAACCATCCGTATCCAGTCATCGTCCTAAAACGTACGCTCGGAGCGCCATACGGCCAGGTAAGAGAGCGATATAGTAACTCTGGGGCCTGTGATTGGTCCAGCCATAAATGAGCGTGATGCTCTGGTGGGTAAATGTAAAGTGTCATGGAAAGTTTACCACAAGCCAGTACAACTGACAAACAGGAAGAGCAGAGCCGCGAGCCCGAAACACGCGGACGAGGAGAGGCGTTCACTGCCACCGCACACTCTTTATGGCGCTCCGTCAGCAGTGGGCCACCACGGTCGAGAGCACAGTCCTGGTCAACCACTCTGCTCCCAGAAATAGAGATTTCTGCTTAAGACCAGGCTGAAGTTCCTCCCAGTCCTTCTGATCTCCTGAGGTAAGGCGCGATGCTTGTGGGAGAGTATTTTTTCAATATTTTTTACTAATACTTTTTTAATACTTGTCTTAAGTCTTAATGGTTCCTTTTAAAAGTTTGTGAGGTTAGTGATTGTTTATTTTTTACAGTAAGGATGAGTATTGCCTCTTTGCTGAAGTTCTTGCTGCAACATGTCAGACGGCATAACATCAGCATGTGTACAGCCTTACAGATTATCACAAGTTACCCTACATTACCGTCATACAGCTGCTGTGCTGCACACTTATAGACAGACACTGTATGTCTGCATTGCCAATATCTGTACACCTGTATTGATACAAGAAGCATATTTGCATAATTTTAACTCTTTTGGGTATCAGGATAAAGGACCCGGTTTATGGCAAAGATGTTGAAGGTTCCAGAATGAGGAACCGATGAAAGGTTGTTTTCTATAAAGTGATGATTTAAAACATCCAGCTGTTTGAATGGAATAAAACAAGACAATATGCGTAAAGATTAAAATGATCAACAGCATTGGCTACAATATGCAAACTTCATTATGTAACATGCTCTGGAGTGGTTTTAAGTCACCTGAACATTCTCCATAACCGTGAATGAAGCCCCAGCTCTTGAAATCTCCAACAGCAGGGATGCTAACGCAAATGCTAAGATGTCATGCGGTTCTAGCAGGTCGTCTGTTATTTAGGTCATACAGAAGTAAGCACTAAAAATCCCTGTTATGACATATGTCTTAAATACATGTTTTATCACAGAATTTCAAGTAAGACAGGACTCTGTAAGAAACCCAGAGTAGGAATTTTGCTTTTATTTTTTAAAGGCATTTAGTGTATTTATACAGTCTAAAATATACTTGTAAGTTGTATCTATCATTCACATTTTTCCTCTGTTCCAAAATCTTAATTATAGTACATACATCGAACAAAAACGTATACACTCACATGATTCACATTATTGTATTTTTCATCAAAAATAATAATCTCATATTGGCTATTGTGTTTCAATAAACAACAGTGTTATGAGTTCCTGGTTTTCCTCAGAGAGGCAGTGATTGTAAGAAGGTCGGTAAAAAAAAATACATTTCATGTTTTCTCCATCGTGCTACAAACCAAAATGCATTTAATTCAATGTAACCAGAAAGAGTATGTTCTTATTTCCCGGTGATCCATACGGCCCCTTACTCTTTCTTTTAATGCAGCATTTCATATTGTCAATCTTAGAATCTAAGAAAATCTTCTTAGAGGTAATGTGAAGCCTTGTGAAGACACCATGGAGTACTGGACCTAAAGTTATGTAATTCTCACACTGCTATGCATATGTTACTACAAACAAAATCATATAGAAATATTGTAATTAAGAACACAGAGGTATTGTACGAGACCATGGCAACAGTTTTAATACATTTTTTTACATTAACCTCCGTATCTGATCTATGTGTTATCTAAATTAACAAAGGCCTACATTTGACTTTAATTCATTTTGTTACTTTTGGATGCTGAGTTTTTTATCGTGATGTTTGATGTCTCTCTTATGTTTTGCCGTTAACCGTCTGCTGCAGGAAATGTCCGACACGTGCATTTGCACATGGTTGTCTGCTGTGATACTATGTTTAATCGTCACCAAACTCCATCCAACCTGTGACATAAGGGCAGTAGCTCCCAGACAAGGTTTGTTTGGCACCTCTGAGCAGCGAGTCCAGGACTGTCCACCCTGAGAATGGTACAAAATGCGGTCAATCTCAGGTTCGTCAGCCCAAGAATCGCTGTCTCGTTCAAACCAAAGGGTAACCATCTCCCGACTGCCCGACAAATGACCGGAAGGATTTTGACAATTCTACATATGAAACAAGTTGTGTTTGGTATTAGAAAACGTATTATATAAAATGCATCTGTGTAGTTAAGTATGGTTTTGTGAATGTAACATGGTAGCTGAATGGCTGCCATTTTGGCTCCTAGGCGCCATTTGCTGTGCTCTGTTGCAGTGTTAGTCTTACTGTTGCATTGGAGTTGGATTTGGGATCATGCTGACAGAAAGTTCTGGAGAATCACATGGGAATAATCAAAAATAAAACTTGCGTAAGCCTGGAGCAGTAAGATTTTTGTCTGTGTTTGCTGAACTTCTCAAAAACGTCATCAAAAAACTTTCACCTTCAATTGTGCCAATTGTCAAAATCATTTCTGTAAAAGAGAACCTACTGAAACTATTGAAGTTCCAATTCCGTTCCAATATTTCTCTGGTCTGTGGTTACTGATCAGATGACAAAAAATTACACTTCACCTCAAGACTGCTAAATACTCCTCATATGTGTGCTAATTGGGAACATTTATTGATCTGCATTTTTTATCTGGAATTTTGCCTCTCCCCGTAAACCATTAGCATTCAGTACAGAATGGTCCGTCCTTGTCTAAGAGCGGGCAAGATGACGTTTCCTAGGAGACAAGCAGCAATCTAAGTAATATCACACATGACTCAAGTGCTAGCCTGACACTGAGCAAGTAGATGATCATAGACAAGTCACCGAGGGACGTGTGAATACGCCTGCGTGTCCGAGGCCAAGACAAGAGGCCTGAATTCTCAGATCGTCCCCCAGTCATCACTTTTTTGATGACTTATGTACACAACTGTAAATCTGTACAAGAACCTGTTAGGCGGTAGACAGGGGGCACGTCGAAATGACGTGGAGTGCTATAGCCGGTTATATTTTACAGCGACAAAGCGCATAAACACGAGCAAAGGCGACAAACGCCGGGCAGATGCATGCTCTTTATAATCCGCAATGTGCTACTGGAGCAAATCAGTTTCCAAGACAACGGCTTAGTATAGGAATCCTGCACTATAACATTATGATGCAACTCCTTAACAAATACTTGTTTTAATATATAGCTCTTATTATTATTACTACTACTAACAGTACTACCATTACTACTACTGCTACCACTACTGCTGTCACTACCATTACTACTTCTGTTACTACCATTACTACTACATCTACTATACCTGCTTATCCAGTACAGGGGTCCGGTATTAACCTGAATTCAATTTATTCATATTTAACCCTGGGACGATGCAGCGCTCCGTGGGTCGCATTATAGCCTCACGCCTCTAGGGCTGGGGGATTGAGTTACGCCTCCGTTCGATGTGCATCGTCTTCTGGTATTGCACGGCGTTCCTCTGGGTACTCCGGTTTCCACCCGTAATCCAAAGACACGCAGTTCGACTGCTTGGTGTCTCTTAATTGCCCGCGGAGTGTATGTGCCTTACATTGGACTGGCATCCAGTCCCTGGTTTACCCCAGCCTTGTGCCCAGTGCTTTGTGGGATATGCTCTAGTCCCCTAAATAGGAAAAGAGGTTGGGAGATAAATATTTATTTCCCCTTTTACTGGGCAAAGTTTAGACTAAATATACGAATTGAGCTATATTATAGATATATTTTTAAAACTGTATTTATAGAGGGCGGCATGGTGGTGCAGAAGTTAGCACTGTGGCCTCACACCTCTGGGACCAGGGTTCAAGTTGCATGAGGATTGGAGCAGCACTGAACAACATTAAATGACTTTAAATGCTGTAGCCCCTGCGCCTATTCCCGCTTGTGAGCGCCCTATAATTTTAACCACTAGAGGGCGCAGCTTCCAAAGAAAAGTACACGGAGCCTTGGGAAGCAACAGGCCATTCGAATGTGCATCATTCAGAAACGCGGCGCAGGTTAAATGTCAATGATTTTGTTTAGCAAACTCTAGACAAGATGCAGCTTTAAACACTCGTGTTAATTCATTCATAACGTGTTAATGCGTGTTGTGTATTGTTTGCCTGATGATGCGTCGTTTTTTACGGCTCCTTTGGTTGTCAAGCGCAATTTCAGTACATCTCTGCACTGTAATTTCAAGTGTAACTATGGAAGTTGTGCTTATCCACAAATGCCCGTGATTAAAGAATAAGATTAAGAGTTAAGAGTAATGCACATCAGTGTTACGGTGTTTTACAATTCTACATTTAAATTTACATGTAAATATCTCAACGGCAAAACACCCAGTGCCTTAACCCTGCAGGATTGGAGAGAGTCCCTGAGTTCTGTATTCTTCCTTCTATCCAAAGACGTGCATTTTGCGGGTACTGCTTATGGGCTTGCGTCTCCGCCCGGATGGATCTTATTCCTGCGGTCGGCATTTAATGATCATCACAGCAGGTGCCCTTTCAAAAGACGTAGTGCTGGGTCACAGCGCGTTCCGACGAGCGCTGTCGTGTCCCAGTTTGCTGGCAAAACAGCGGAATCATAGCCATCGATCCAAAGCTCAAGGCTTAACATGGACCGCAGTGCCTCAAAAGTCCAGGAGAAATGCGAATGTTTTCGTACCGCTTGGTGTTTATTTGTAATGAACATATCGCAATTTCCCAACGTCACCTGAAACCTTTTAGTTAGAGAGTTATTTCTTAAACATGTAACCATCCTGTTTCACAAAACGATGTGTGTGTATACCATACACGCACATACCAAGCTTACACATTACTGCGTGATATATGTGTGTGCATACAACCATAGAATGAATATCATATTTCAGGGAGGCTTAGAAGTGGAACCAGTTCAAAGCTTGAAGAGAACAGAAATAACATTTGACCTCTGCGATATCCCTACAGATTTCTGCCCAAGCTGTTGGAAACGCAGTCCGTAAGCGAGACGCAGCTCTGAATGACAGATAATAGGACAGAGAGCAGACCTTGGCTTCTGGGGGGGGGCACATCAGAGCAGCAGGCTGGTTCTGTGTCCTCTCTCCCTCGCACGCACGCAAACACTGAACAAAAGAGCGCAGCGGCGATTGCAAGGTGCATGAGGGCAGGGGCATGCTTCTGCAGAGTGGGGCAAAGGGTCAGCTCAGCTGCACCCCCCTCCCCCCATCGAGCACCGCCTGGAGTGATCATCTGCCCCGCTGAGGTCACCACACCCGGGGGCTTGCTCCACGATCGAGAGGCCGTACTTGAGATGTGCAGGGTTCCGCGGGGGCGGGTAACTTCCCCATTCTCTCGTTTCCTGTCTATGTGCTGACTGTATGCCCCACCCTGCACCCCCCCTCCCGGCGCCAGCACACCCCCACACAGCCCTAATGAATCTCTTAGCCTTCTGCCGCGCCTCCTCCTCCTTCCAGCTAATTATAATCTTCAATTCCTCTCCGATCTGGAGGTCTAGAGGGAGTCCCCCCCCCCTCCACACTTTTCTTTCTGAGTCTAAGGCCACTGAAATATAGGTTTTGACTCTAGCTGATGTACAGCACCTTTTTTAGTAACTGTGGGATCGCCGGAGAGGTTTGCCGTCCTCAGATTGGGGGAATAAAAAAGCGCATTAGCACATGAGCCAGTTGGAGGCAGTGTGGAGTCACATGTCTACAAACGTTAGTTATTTGCCGCCCCATCTTCCAGGCCCTGCTCCCCAAAATGTGCCACAGGTCATCAGTACCTAAAAAATGTGGTTTTTTATAACATTTAAAAAAATACAGGAAATGAGAAAGTAGGTTCAAAAAGCCCCTTTGTGGGGGTAAGTTCTACACAGTTCTCTTTGTTTTCGAGCTGCGGTCATTTTCCAGACGACAAGCCCATCCACACGTAACTTCACGTAGAGTGAAAACACAGGGCGGCCAGTGCATGGCGAATCGGCCCCTTCGCAGTGAGTTTCGGCAGAGGAAAAAAAAAACATTTTGAAAGCAAGTGGGCGTTTTGAGGGGGGTTGTGGGGAGCAGGGGCAGAAGGGCGTGGAGGAGGTTTGGGTTTAATGATGAGCACTGACTCTGGCCCTCGAGGACAGGGAGGGTTTGGGTGCTGTACAGGACCAAAGGCCATCTGGATGACACTAGAGAGTGGGGGGCGGGGGGGGGCAGGCAGTTTAACCACCAGTTCTGCTTCTGTTTCTTCACTTCTCCTGTGTCCTTGGGCTCCCATCTCTTTCAAATCTCACCCTAGTGTAAAAAAAAAAACAAAAAAAAAAAA
>JAAGVU020000038.1:21472476-21484488 GCA_011763525.2 Mormyrus iriodes
TCACTTCTCCTGTGTCCTTGGGCTCCCATCTCTTTCAAATCTCACCCTAGTGTAAAAAAAAAAACAAAAAAAAAAAACAAATTGCCACCATCAGAAAACAGGCAGTGATAAAGGGGTCTGAAGACTGACTGCAGCTTGTGGATCAAGTTTTGTAAAAAGAAAAAAAAATAAAGCTTTTAGAAAATGGAACAAAAAAGCAATTCTCCCCGCATGCCTGTGTCTCATTCACCTTGTGAGAGGTGTGGTATTCAAAGGTTGGCAAAGCCACGGCAGACTATTCATCAGTTTAACAGCAAAAGAGACTTCAGGAAATTGAATGTTTACCACTCTCTGTGTCTGACCTCTGACCCCAGAGAGGTCACATGGGACAAACAGTATGGGTGCTGTGAGAGGTGGGCTTTACCTCCCACCACGGCATGGTTACCTTAGAGCACTGTTTTTCATTCCGGTGTTCTGGGATGCACAGACAGTCCACGTTTGGTGGGAGCAAAAACGTGAACTTTCTGGCAGGGAGCTCAGAGGGAGCAAAAACATGGACTGGCGGTGGGTCCCCGAGGACCGCATTGTGAAACACTGCTCTAGAGCCAATGATTCCAAAAAATTGTAATTTATATAAATATATTTAATCTTTTATAATGTACAGTATATAAGAAACAAGGCAGGTAGAGAAAGAGACAGTATGTGGATGGAGGTAACGGTCTGGTTTTTTTACGGCTCCATTGTTTGAGTAACTCCCCGATGCTCTGAGGAAGGGGAGGCAGTCAGCTGAGTTATGGGCAATAAGGAGAGCCAGCAGGAGAGGTAATGAGGAGGGAGCAATGCAGGTAGTGGGGGGGATCCTTGGTGGCCCACAGTGGGAGGTACATCAGGCCTGAACACTCTGAAGTGGGACGATCACCTCGGTTGGGGTAGGACCGTGATTGATGTTTATGGAATTTTACCGTGAAGCTAATTACTCAGGGCTAACGGGTTAAGCCTAGGGTGTCAGTCAGACCGTGGCTGATTGTGGTCACAGTTCACGTTTGTAAGTAAAGGCTAGTCAGTCCTCACAAACATGATGCCAAACTTACCCAACTGTCCCAGAATGCACTGCTCTCTGACGGGAAGGTGTCAGCCTGGTCTCATCCCCCCCATCCCCCAATGGACAAACAGCTTTAAAAGGTTCTGCTTCAGGCTGATCCCAATAACTCCCCCTCCTGGTGCTCTCTCATTAGCCATCCTGCCCCTTAATTAGCCCCCAGCCCCAGTCATTGCAGCACTCTGTCATTCCTGTGCCCCTCCCGCGCAGCTGCGCTACCCCCACCCCACCCCACCCCACCCACACTACCCCTTTTCCTCCTCTACCACTTCTGCTAATCCACAGCCCTTTTCCGCCAAGCCCACCCTTAGAACAGTCAGCTGTCAGCAGGCGACACCCCTGCCATGGACACACTCAGACACGCATCTACATACTCTCTCCCACACCCCCTATGATATGCTGGCCTTGTGCCACCTCCGCCCCAATACGTGTTAGAAAGTACCACACACCCTGACTTTGGGTGACAAGCCCAAGTCTTGCACCCGTGACTCTGTGACATCTCCTGGGGTGCCCAGCTGAAATCATTTATCGCTGTCATTTCCGGACACTTTACAGCCTGTCACTGATAAGATAAGAATTTCATTGATGCTATAATAGGGAAATATGTTGAATAATAATATATATTTTTAAAAATACTGTTTTGACTATTCTGTTCTTCTGCTGTAAAATTCACCAAGTCCCAGCGGTGATGATGACCAGATCGGCTGGATAGATGGCTCCAGAGAGAACACACACTTCAACCCATTTGGGAATGAGACAGAGGTGCGTCTCACAACAGGGACTTTTCAGACAGCGTAGGGCAGAGTGTGCTTTGCGGGATTTTTGACAAACAACAAAGATGAGATAACACGGTGACTTCCAGAATACCGTCATTCTCATGGCGCTTTTATTCACATGCGATTTTGTGATTCTTACTCACAAAGTGGTGTCTGTGGCCTTGCGCAACAATGGCTGGTGAAATTCTGTGGAATTTTGTCTATAGTCAAGTGGGCCCGTTGTACTGTTAATTATTTACCACCATCAGTAGTAAATGAAAAGTCCCACCGATATCACATGGAATCTACCCCACAGCTACAGCTGACGATTGTTACAGTCGGATATAAACAGAACCCTGCTTATATATATTTGATTGTTAATCTCCATGGAGACGTACAGTAAGATGAATAAATAAGTAGAGATTTTTATCACCCAGTTCTTCTTCCTTGGGACTGGCTGAAGGTGCAGAGAAATGTTATTTTTGGGATCTGATCTTATGCCAGGCGGTGGGGGGGCACAGTGGGTAGCGTAGTAGCCTAACACCTCCAGGGCTGTGGGTTCAATGCCCACCCCCTGCCAGCTCTGTGCGTGTGTGTGAGTGTGTGAAATGGTGTCTCTAAATCGCTCATATTGCATCTGGCGTGTGAGTCTGTGCCCTGCAATGGACAGGCACCCAATTCCGGGTGTTCCCACTTCTCACGTGTCCCCTGGGATTGGTGCCAGGCTCACCATGACCCTGTATTAGATGAACAGCTCTGCCAAGCAGAAGGCTGGCATCTCTGCAGCCACCGGTGCAGGAATGGACAAATTTTTCAGGCTGTTGCCTCCCTGTAAGTAAAAATAAGCCCCCAATTACACCTGAGGCATTTCAGCCTCTGTGTTACAGACTGAGGGCTTCATAGCACGCCATAAACATCTGAATGATCAGTCCCTAAAACGCCACACACTCCTGCCCCTCAGTGCGTTTGTCACCCAAGAACATTCTGGACACTCTCTCATTACGATGTAACACCAGCGTGCCACCACCATTCATTTTTAGCCATGACATGATCTAAATATGACATTTGCTTGCATCTGTTCACACACAATTTCTGGAAGTATTTCACAGTGTCTTGAGCAGCACCAAAGATATTGTAGCACCTAGTGTTTAAACAAACTTGTTTAAACTTCATGTTTTCAGAATTATTCCCTTATACACTTCAAAAGTTCGGGGTCACTTAGAAAAGCATTTTTTTTGTCCATCTAAAATAACATCAACTTAATCAGAAATACGGTGTGGACATTGTTAATGTTGTAAATGACTTTTATAGCTGGAAACGGCTGGTTTTTAATGTAATATTTATATTGGCTTACAGAGGCCCATTATCAGCTGCCATCAGTCCCATTTTCCAAAGACACGTTATGTTTGTTAATCCAAGTTTATCCTTTTATAAGGCAAATTTGATCATTATAAATCCCTTTTGAAATTGTCAGCACAGCTGAAAACTGGTGTGCTGATTAAAGAAGCAATAAAACTGCCCTTCTTTAGGTTACTTGAGTGTCTGGAGCATCAGCAATTGTGGGCTTGACTGAAGACTCAAAATGGCCAGAAACAAAGAACTTTCTTCTGATACTCATCAGTCTGTTGTTGTTCTGAGAAATGAAGGGAAATCTGTAAGTGACCCCAAACTTTTGAACGGGGGTGTATCTTGTCCAATTGCCAAAGATCGTATGGTACGTTATTCAAGGGAAATTGCATTTTTAAGGTGGGGGGGCATAAAAGGGGCCTTAATTCATATAGAGCTGTGTTTTTAATCCAGTCCTTGAGGATGCACAGCCAGTCCACATTTTTGCTCCCTCTGGGAGGGAGCAAAAACGTAGACTGCCTGTGGGTCCCCAAGGACCGGACTGAGAAACACTGATATTGAGGGACTAACCCTCACTGTCCAATGGCATGATTTGAATAAGTGAGTAAAAGAGGACGTGACACTGTGTAGGCCAATCAGCATTCAGCTGGAGCTTGCGGCAACACCCCTGTATATGACCCTGACTTTATTGATTAAAGTGGTGAAGGGGATTTTACCACAGAACATTCCCTTTCCATTGTTAACTTCAGGAAATAGTTAACAAACTACTAATCACATGGTCTGTCCCTGGTTCCCCCAGCAACAATACAGTTCTAGTACAGACTGAATACTCAAAAACCTGGTTAGTTAGCAATTAGCACCTGATTGAGAGTGAATTACCTGACTATTATAAAAATAGCCACAACAATTGCTAAGATAAAATGTAAAAAAACAAGAAGTTCTGCTGCCCCTGAGGACGAGGGTGTTCTCCCTCTGCTCTAGGCCTATACCCCGGGCATGACTCTCAGCCATAAGGAGAAGCTCATATTCTGGGCTTTACAGCAAATGTTCTTGGTCTTTTTATCCTGACATCCGTAGTTATGTCCAAGGCTCCTTGCACGCCTCGTTGACACCACTGCACACGGTAACGGCTTCAGGGCGGCTTTGTGCTACCGAGCCATCTAGGTGTGGAAAGCCCTCTCTTACTTCCCTGTGATTGGTGTGGGTTGGGGTCACAAGGCATCCAGCTCTCAGATGCTGGGCTGTATCTGACCATTGCTTAGGGTATGAGACAGGTACTTCATCGTTACTGTCTCACTGCGGCGTTGGTTATTAGTACAGCCCCATACCACTGAAACTGTGCATTTGCCACAAACAGTAACTACACTAAATATTAAATAAACACGTTCCTTATTTAGGAGATGCAGAAGCAGCATGTCCTACTAACCAGCTAGCTAGCGACCATCTTCTGACTTTCCTCACTAGCAGTTTATTTAGTTTCTGAAACATATGGGGGCCCCAAAGTGACTTTCTAAGTAGGGCCTAACCACAAGCGATTGCTTAAGGATTACACAGGAAGCATGGCTTCCCGCACACAATTGGCAAAAGAAACGAATCAGTCAATGTATCAATGTCAATTCATTTTATTTTGCAATTAAAAGTGTAATCTATCTTACTAATTAAACCACAGTGCATATTCACCAGGAATGGCTTTCCACAACACTAGTTAATATTCCCTTTGACGCCAGCATAAATACAGCCCATAGACATCCATTCACATGGCTCTTCACTGGAAGTCTATGGAAGATTCGCATACGCTTTCTCTCAATGGAGAATAGATGAAAGCTTACTGGTGAATATGCGTCTATGACGTGTCTTCAGAGCTCTCTTAGACAGGGAGCTTCACTGAGAGTCTGTGAGAGCTTTGTGCATAATTTTTGTTTAGACAACATTGATTGGACAGATAGACTTGCAGTCAGATATTTTAGACCCGCCTGGAAAGCTTCTCTGCATGGTGATTGGGAGACATCTCAACAAGACAGGATAAACTACCAATAACATTAATGCCCACGAGTGACATGTAACACGTTGTTGCCAGTGAGGGCTCACATCATTCATTCATTCTGACACGTGCAGGGGTACAGTTTAACATTTTGCACATGTGACTTAGTTTTATCGATATCAGTGAGTTTTGAGTTTGGTGGTTTGTTTAATTTTCAGTGAAATTTCAGTGATTTTTAATGGACTAGTTTGATAGTTAGCTTGCTAACTAACCTGTCTGTGTGTCCAAAATGTTCGAAACGCTTGAAAAGGAGTCATGCTGGTATAACAGGATAATAGATTGTCTCTTATAGAAATAAAGGAGAGCTGAATTTACATATAAGTAGCTGGTCGATTAAAACGTAATAAAAAAAGACCTTTTTTGTCATACTGCTGTTGAAACTTGCGCTTCCCTCATTGTAAAAATCACCAGCCACCCCGGAAAACATGCTCCCTTCCCTCACTTCCTGAAAACCATAACGCTGTTCAGGTAAACCTTTGCGAATTTCTCCAATCCCGGCAGAGTTCGTCCTTCAGAATGAGTCCTCACGATGTTCCAAAATAACATCAGCTGCCGACGATCATTTTTAGGTACGTTGCCTTGCAGATGGAGTTGGTGCCACATGACCCACCATCAAAGGGGCTCCTGCAGAATCCAGAGGTAGACAGAACTGGGCAGAACTGGCTGCAGAGTTGGAAATTGGCTATTCGTTTTTATTAATTGCTAAATCGAAAAAAGGCATCGTTTTTAATGATACGCGGATTTTAAAAAGTCGAGTGGCAGTGTGTGTCTGTCTTTTCGCTGAATTTATTCTGTGTGAAGATGTATGTGAACAGGTGTTCATCACAACATGCCTTTTATTTTAAAGACAATTTGTAGGATTCACAGCTACAAACACACACCACAGATGGCCAAACAGCCCAGTCCTAAAACTCAGAACCTGGCCCACGCCCGAGATATCACTCCATATGCAGGCGTGATGCTACGCGGCCACACAGCTCACTCATGTGCACGCTGAGGCTTCCACCCAGCTCAATGCAGATCATAGGTCACCAATTCAAACCTCGCCCCCACTTTGCATGTATTCTGTGCCCACCCACACATTGCACAGGTTTCTTCCAGCTACTTCCAGTGGAGGTGTTTTGCACCAGTCAAATCACATGTTTATATGGGGGCCCCCTGTTGGCCACTAATGGTCACAGCACAACAGGTGCAGGGGGCCCCTGAAGTGACTTTTTGAATGGGGCCCCAGAAACTACAAACCTGCCCCTGGGAGTTCTGGTTTCCTGATGCAGTACAAAGATGAAAAGTTTGATTAATTAGCGTCTCAAAATTACCCATAATGTTATATATGTATCATGTGATGGACTGGCATCCCGTTCAGGCATGTGCCTGATGCTGCCTAGAATGGGCTACAAGCTCCCCATGACCTGTGTTGAAAGATGGATGGATGGATGGATGGATGGACAAATAGTTCAGCTTATGGCCAATGAATGGAATACCAGCACTACCAGTTGACCAACCATGATGAGGCGTGACCCAGCCTCACCTCCTTCCATGTTTCCATCATGTATGGCATCTGCTGTCCTATTAAAGGCCCATCATCTTCTCGGCAATTTCAGTAGGCCTCTAGTTCAAATGGCAAGAAGTCTGAGAAGCACGTTGACACCTTGGTTCGCTCCGCAGAGGTGAACACAAAACAGGGTGACTGAGTCACAAGAGAGTCAGTCAGATGATTATAACAATCGGTGACTTGACAATGCCAAGTGAGATATGACATGTTTGGGATTTCTATACAGCAGCTACTAAATTTAACGATAACTCATCTTGATCATATATGTGAGGCTCTCCAGCAACATCACCATGTCATAGAAGATCTTCCTCAGATGATGTGACCAAACGTTGGTACCCGGAGTAGGCTGAGTCTGGAGGACATTGCAGTGACAGGCCTTAGCGACGATGAAGGGAGCTTTATTGTGACCTTTTATAGAGGCGACACCCTAGAGGCACATGGGGAGTAATCACAAGCTAATCAGGTGAGTTTCACTTCTTTCCTGTTTCCCACCAAATCTATGTAAGTGCGCTCAATATCTCAGCTGAAGGAACGGCTCTCAGCTGGAACCCTGTCGTTGGTTTTAGCTGTCATACTGGATAAATCCTAACAAACGCTTCACGGCATACATTTGGACCATAAAAGCTAGCGGTTCTGGTTCATTTTCTGCACCGCCTCGGACATCTGGGCAGCAACGAACTCACGATCTCACCCTGCGTGTGACAGAGCTTCTCCCTTGAACGTTTCACTTTAGCTTGGCTCTGGTAGCTCATTCCGGCGAGGCTTTTGTGCATCTACCGCCCATCGGCTTCGCTTACTGCCATTTCTAGCTCCACGTCTGACTGTGGGTTGGTCAAAGCTGGCTGGCGGCTCTGCCTGACTATCCGCCTGCGTCTCTACCTCCTACGCTCGCTTCTTTGTCTCGGGCAGATTATCAGAAAGACGGGAACGGCGGTTCGTCAAAGAAATTATCGTGTTTGTCTGGAATTCTAGTCACCGCTGTGCCATTGCCGACTGCAAGGCAAGGATAACTAGCTGGTTAAAAATGGGAGCTTGCAAAGGTTAATCCACGAATCCGACAGCTTGCAAAAACCGACTCACGTGTCCGTTGTCTATCTGCTCCATAAATGTGGCAGAAATTAACCGCTGTGGCAGCGTTTCTGCCTCATGTCCCAGCCTGACCTGCCTTGACAAGTGTTGGGTAGCTATCGGTGCCTACCGGGCTTTGTAGGTACGGTCCGTTCAAGACTGCCCTAACAAGCTGTGCTCCACTAGCTTCTACCCCCTGTGTTCACTGTCATGGAAACATTGGAAGGTGTAAATTTCCTAGCTGGGTGGTTATTTATAATGTGCCATACCAGAGCTGAATTGTGACATTCCGCGTTTATTTTCCTTAAGGTCTCTGCAGCTCAATGCCAGTGACCATAACTCTATTGGACGACTAACGTCCAACCCCTACCGACTCTGCCATGCAGGAGTGCCTCAGCCCCCGCTGTCTGCCACGCCCCCCAAGGTACACTCGGGGTATTTCTGGCTGGTTCGCCCCTGGGCCTCGGGGGGTTTGAGAGCAAAGGCGGACAGGCACGCCACTGACGAGGCACGTCCTGGAATCTTCCGCATCCTCGGTCCAGAATCTCCCACGTTTCATCTTGGGGCCGAATACGGTCTTGGCTCCCGGTCCACTGGATGCTCGTGAGCTGCCCCTTTCGCCAGATGAAACACCATCCACGAGGATGCATCATTACGCTCACCTGTGCACATGCTTTGCTGCACACTTATGTGCCAAATTACTCGTACAAGGTTTGTTTGCAAATAGATGTAAATAAGCAATTATCAATATAAATTTCTATAGATAAATAATATATATATATATATATATATATATATATATATATATTATACAAAAACCTTTCACCTCAGTGTTTCAGGTCATGCTTCATGTATCTGAAGCTGACAATAAGAATACTGTGACATTTGATGAAACGGCTATAGTAATCATGCTTCTTGGCCGTATTTTAGATTCTTCGTCTAGCGTGCTCTTCGCGTTTTAGCACGTCGATTTTTCTGGCAGCTGGCCTTCTAGTACAGATGCTGAATTCCTACATCCTATAATGCCTTCATGCTGTTTTCATGCGTATAATACCAAAACACCAAAAAAGGGGAAACAGATTCTTTCAAATTCTAAACCCTTTCTCTGTAGGCTTTCACACCCATTTCCTGGGCATTGTTGGGCAAGTTGGGGGGTCTTTTAAGTAACTGTCCAGAGACCACCCCACGATGCGGTATTTACAGATCAAGCATTTGGCTGCACATTGAGTACCAGGCAGGTAGCAGCCCTTCTTGTGCCTGTGCTGTGTCTTTTCCTAGGGTGGGAAGTTCTCCCACATACAGTGCCAGTGAAATCAAAGCATGAAGCACTGTTACGACTAAGCTTTGGTTCTCCTCCCCGGTGCAGTGTTTGATATCAGCTGATGGCGAGGTGGGGTATGAAGGTCACAGTCATGTAATACTTTTGGTTCCCCATTGCCACCACAGGGTAAATCAGCCGAGAGCCCCTCCTCTTCCCCATTTATTACCACACCGGGAGCGCCCCCCCGCCGTCCACGCCGCACGCAGAATAGAAAGCGTTATTTTGAGTTGGCATCCCGGTGGTTTTCCCTGCACATCGTTAAAACAAGAGGCATAGTGTTCTGACCCAGAGTGCAGAATGGAGAGGGCTGACCCTCCAACGCAAGGTTTCGACCTCGGGGACGGGGCGGTCTGTCAGTATGCTTTGGAGTGTTTTCCGTCACGACTATAGGGGAAGTTTTTTGTTTTTTTTAATCGTATACAGTAAATTACGTTGCGGGTGAGGAAACAAGGTTTATGGGCAAATCTGCAACCGGCCGGGGGAATCGTCCCTCAGAGTTTTGCAAGAGGGGCGCTGACTTTGCAGAGGAAACAGTCTGTGGGATTCTGCAGAAGGCCACAAGGCATTGTGGGATGGGAGTGGCAGCACCGGTGGCCATGACGATAAAACAGCATGTGACAGGGAAGCGCTCTCTGAGGCCAAGGAGGCAACAACCCCCCCCCCAAGCCCCCCCCAGACCCCCTGCTTGGCCACATAATACCGGATTTGTTCAACAAAATGCCAGCAGTAGAAAGGTTTCACGTCACAGACCCAGGGAATAAGACAGCAACTCAGCAACTACGTCCAGCCCAAGCCGATTTGCTGCGGGTCTGAGCTTATCAGAGGTGTGCGAAGCTCGGGGGGGGGGGCTCCCAGGTCCATCACCCTTTTTTCTCTCTCCCTCTTTCTCCTTTTTCAGGAAAAATGATGACTCAGGTCACCTCAGTTACAGTAGAAAAAGGACGTCGGCCATCATTCCGCCCGCACGTTGCTCCCCATCCAACACCCGCAGGGAAGAGTGTGCGGGACACGGACACAAAGACGGAAAGTTACCCCTTTTTTTAATGTCAGCTCGTAAGCTACCCCCTTTTTTTAACGTTGGATTGGTCGTGTACGCGGCTCTGCCCCCATGATTCACTTGCAGAACGTCACCCTGCAAGTCAAAGTGCTCGTCATGCTTCCCAGGGCTCAAAGCCCCGTCAATGGTCAGTTCTCTTCTTAGCCACATGTATACAGTACGGTGTCCCTGTAATTTATTTTAATAGTTAATTTTTCAGTGCTACCCGCATGTGAGCCTTTTGTCATGAAAAGCAGTTTGTCTCAAGGCCACGCCGCACACGTTCCCCCCCGAGCTCACATCTTACCTCACGCTGGGTACCAAGCCGGCGTCCTTTCCAGATTTTCAGGAGATCGCGCTAGATGAGGCAGCCAGGGACTGAGACCTCAGCCATTTGTGAAAAAATTTAATAAAATGGAAATACAAGGCCCGTTTTTATCTGCAACTGAATAAAATCATTAAAAGTCTTAATAAGATTAAATGATGAGGACTGGATACCATTTTATGTACTTGTAACAAAGTGGTTGCAAAAAGGTTGGGATGGGGATGCATTACTGTGAATGTTGAGGGGGGACAAGGAGGGGGGGGGTCACTCCTAGCCAAGATGATAAATGTAGTCGGGAAAAATACCCATGATGCACTCAGGCGGATGTGAGGCAAGCCTGGTCAGCTGGGCGTTGCTCTTCCCCCGACTGCACTATGCTGTCAACACTCCACCCCCCCCCGCCCCCGGGGTCCGTCACCCTCCCATTCGGCACATAAAGCAGAATGTCTCTGATACCAACCAAGGCCACAAAATTGGTCACAAACCTTAGTATTACACTGATCTAGAGCAAGGGGTCAGGTCCCTAAATGAAAGCCCAAAGCATTCAGCCACAAAGCCGGCTTATTCCAGCCCTGAATCTGTGCAGTGAAGACGTCATGAAACGTATAACATGTTTCAGGGCACATCATGCTGCGTATACTGTGTGTGTGTGTGTGTGTATATATATATATATAAAATAAAAGTGTAAAAATACATATACTCTTCCAACAGCACAGTACTTCCTGACTAGTTTTCAACCGAGCTGGCCTGAGAGCTTTGCTCTCTGTTGCCACCAGGGGGCGTGCCTCAAACATGACTCCCGGGAGGACGGAGAAGTGGACGGAGCGTTTATCCACGCCTATGATCCCGCACATGCTTACACCTACACACATATACGCGCGGACAAAGCCTTGTACGCAAATGTAGGAATCCGTGGAGTAATTTTGTCATTTTTATTTATGCAAATATTTTGCATTACTACACGAACTTAATCTATATACTACAGCAATAATCCATCTCGCAAACGTTTACACAGAGTCGAGGAAAAATAATAATAATAATTTTATATTAAAACCATTTTAAATTAAACCTGTAGCTATTTATGGTTATATAATTATATTATAATTATTATTTAACGTAATTATAAACGCCCAGGATATTACTGCTATTCCCATTATTAATTATTATTATTATTATTATTATTATTATAACTGGAGGAGAGATACATGTTTGTGAACTCCAGGCTGAACCGCTCCACCGCGCTGCCCATTAACAATAACGACATTCGATATTTTATTGGGCTGTCTGTCATATTGGGGCTGTCAGTGGCTTTTCTTTCTACCCAGCATGCTGTTTGAGTGGAGAGAGCATGTCCATGCTGCCTCATTTCCTGTGTTTGAGTCTCAGCCGAAAGAACGAGGGGGGGGTGGAGGTGGAGGTTGGGGGGGGGGGTTGGTGGTGGTGGTGGTGGGGGGGGGGGTCAGAGTGCGCTCGACAGAGGGTGCGAGCG
>JAAGVU020000038.1:21484588-21508676 GCA_011763525.2 Mormyrus iriodes
CTTGCTCTGCTAAGCTGCAGTAACTCCGCAGATTACCTTGAGCCTGCGATCCCCCCCAAACACACAGGCTCGACTCTCCCCCTCCCCCTCCCCTCCTCCCTACCCCCTCCCTCCAGCCTTCAGGGCCTGTTTGATTTATCCTTGCCTTCTCTCCCTCCCTATCTCCCGCTCTCCCTCTCTCTCTCTGTGGAGGTTGTGGCCCGGTTAGTCCCTAAAAACAACAGAGGGAGAAATAGCAGGGCTCTCTTTACTTCCTCCCTCCCTCCCTCCCTGCCTCGCTTTTTCTCGCCCTGCATTTTTTGCATTCCCCTCTCCCACACGGCTTTTAAATTGCCTCTGAATTCTTGAGTTTTTTTAGTGGTTCACTCCCCCTTTTGCTTGGAAATTGGTTCTTACCCTTTCAAACTTTGGTGTGCTGAGGAGGCAAGTTCAGCTCACCCTCACCCCTGCCCCCCCGGCTCCCTATCTCCCTCTCTCCCTCCTTCGCCGCCTGTCATGCCGACATGGGTGCGGCATTGCCTCTCCTGCCCATTTTCCCGTTTGACAGTAATCTGAACGTGGCTGATGAGCCCCCTCCCACCCTGTACCCTCCCCCTAGTCACGTTTGTCGCCAACTCCGTCCTCTGTGAGGTTGGGCGCCTCGCACTAATAGCGTTAACGTCGACGGGCCGGCAGCATCACAGATGCATGCTGGGATATTAAGTCTCAAAGCCGAGCCGCAGCTCCTCCGCTGGCCCGCGCTCGCACAGTACGACGTTACATAACGTTTCTCGTGCGCACGGCGTCTAACATTTGCGATGCTCCCCCGCCGTGTCGGTCCGTCTGAGCTGAGCGCGGCGCCTAGCGGAGCAGTGAGCAGCTTTTCTCGTGTCACTCTTCATCCACCGCAGCCCTCGCGGATCCGGCTCTGCGTGCCGCGTTCGTAGCCGGCAGATGCGGCTCCTGGACCGCCCCCACATGATCTGGCTCACGCCCTGGTTCTCCTCGGTGCCTCTCTTCTCATCCCAGAGAGCTTGTTCCCATGGAGAATGTCGGTGAGACAAGGTGCTCACACTCTGTACACCACCCTCCCCTCGCCTCCCGTTGTGTAATGGACTCCCCCATATTCCCCAGGGTGTTAGGGTACGTTAATTGGCCAAAACGGAGCGGCACCTTCACCCGGCTTTTTCTGCTCCTGGCCGATCCCATTCTGTCTGAAGAGCGCCACCCAGCTCACCGCCCTTAACGAGTTTATCCCATTGGCTAATTAAAATCAGCACGGCTCCTCCTCATGGCCTGAAGGAGCCTGGCCTGTGGGATGGGGGGCAGCCGGGGGGAGTGCAGATCCACGAGGTTCCTTCCTTCCTGGATCCAGCACTCCTTCTGGTTCCCGACCCAGTGCTCGGAAAACCTGCTGCTTTGTTTATTTTTTCGTCTTTTTTTCCGCTTTTTCTTCTTCTTTTTCTTTCCGAGAGAAAAGACCGTCCGGAGACACCCCGAAACTCCCAGAAACAAAGGGAGTTTTGAGTTTCACTCAGGGAGGGGCGCTTGCTCCGGCAGCTGGAGAACAAAAGGGCGGGGAGGTCAAACAGTGTCAGCTGACCCCTTCCCTCCCTCCTCAGGCAAGGGGGGGGGGGTATTGCTTGGGCTCACCTCCCCTTTTTTCATTCCAGTTTAATATACAGTGGTATAGCACACAACCTCCCACACAAAGCAGCACACTCGACCCCCCCCCCAAACTCCAGCACAGTGCATCCGCCTATTTGTGTCTACTCTTAAAAGGGTGTTTTATTTAGCATAAATGTTGAAGCCAAGGGTGGCTGGCTGCCATGGAAACCAAATTAAACTGAGAATATCTTCAGAAGGAAAAAATCTAAATGATTCGGACCAGTTATATGCAGAAGGAAACCTAGCTACAAAAAAAAAATCATTTTGGATGTAAAATGTGTAAAAAATGTATTTATATATGTGTATATAGGACCTTACATGCACATGTGAGAGTGCATTCAGTCGTGTTTTAACATATTAAATAAATATTCTCGGGGGCGCTGTTGTGCCCGTCGAGTGTGTATTGCCTCGTGACGGCCAGCTCTGTTGCTCTTCACCTTATTTTTGTTGTTTCTGTCCTCCTGTGAGGAAGAGCAAATCTATTTTATTGATTTACTGTGTGTCTCCATCCCACGGGTGAAGGGTGGGTGGCTTTAATGAATTCCTCCACCATGTCACCCCGGCTCCAACCCTGGCTCCCCCACCTTAATTAACTCTGTCGTGACGGGCCCCCATGTGTGTAGCATGCGTGTGATATGCGTGTGCCCGCCAGCTCAAGCCTTAAACCCCCTCCACTCCCTCCACTTGTTTGACGTTTACAGGTTTTTGAGGGTGGTTGTGCATTTTTCCCATAATCCATTGCACTATAAATAATAGTGAGCCATATTTCGGTTGCCTTGCCACATGCCTGGCTTTCCCCCGGCTCCAGTCTAAATCCTTTAGATGAAAAGAGCCACTCGGACATCTTCCATGATTGTATGTTCCACCTCTGTCTCACGCCTTTTTCACAAATGCTCTGATGATCTGATCCCCCCCCTTTCCCTACCCCCCCCCCCCTCCATCAGGTTGGCCTGATTGAGCTGCCGGGGATTTCTAAGCAGAATCGGACCACTTTCAGAGGTACACAATGTGACCCCATGACCCCACGGGTGTTAATAGCTGAAGACCTCCACCAGCTTCCACCAGGACCTTTTATGTAGATAAAGACTGTAGACAAAGATAGCGAGGGACCCCACGACGCCCCCTAGTGTCCACACAAATGGGAGTTTTTTTGACCGAGACACCAAGCAGCATCAACAGCAGAAGGAGCCAGGAATTTATCCGTCAGTGTCATAACAGCCAGGTGGTGTATCTGGCACGCCGGCGAGCTCTGCTGACTATTTAGGGAGCCTCAGCTCAGCTGTGGCTCCGGTCGATAAGCGATGACAGACCTTTATCTAGGTGGTGAATGGGGACACCGTCCGGAGGGTCACTGGCAGGGGCTGGGAACTAAGGACCTGAGGCTAGCGCTGCTAGCAGAGGCCCCACCTCCGTGTCCCACTTCACCTCTTATCCTCAGCCCATAAAGCCTTAATCCCTCACTTGCCACACCCCCACATCCAAAATACCCACGCCCTTCCCATCCAGCTTTAAGCTCTAAGTCGGTGACCGCAAGGGGGGGCAGGGAGGTTCCCTCACAGGTGTGTGCACGAAGCTGCTTTGCATAACATTGTTGTAACGAGCAGCCGTGTGCGTGTGCCCGTGTGTGTGTGCATTCCTGCGGATGCTTTAGGGAGATTACCATGGTAAATTACAGTCTGACACCGGCCGTTGAACAGAGACCCACCAGGATCTTGAGAAAGCACAGGTGTGTGAGGGCAGGAGGGGCCACCAGCAGTCTTGGGTGAGGGGGGTAGAGGTCAGGTGACACAGCTCCTCCATTCTGATTTGTCGCACCTGCCCCTCATCCTCAGCCATTTTCGTGCGTCATGCCTTGTCAGTGAGCCAGACCCCGGTGCTGACATCACCTGCAGCTCTCCTCTTCCTCACTCTCCTCTTCCTCACTCTCGTCATTCGCTGCTTCTCCGTATGTCCCTCCAATGACGCGTCAGCTTGATTTGGCTCACTGTGGTGACCTGACTCGCCATATTCGATTTAACAGGACGGCCCTGCTCCAAACGCGCTCCTTCCCCGCACCTTGTCTTGCCACTATTCCCGCATCTCTGGGGGTTACACAGTCGATATTTGCATTTTGCATTGTATGTTCGGGGTGGGGGGGTGGGTAAAAAGCCCACACAGCCCCCATTAAAAATGGAGTGGCTGTGCGAGAGGCATCGGTAAACTGCAGAAGTTGTGTTCGGTGTGACGTCAGTTCCAGAGTTTGACAGATGTGTGCAGACAGGAAAGGGGAGCAGCAAGAGAGGCTGTATGCTGACAGCAGTTTGAAACAGCCCCCCAGCTCGTACCCAGAGTAGCTGCTTCCTCATGACGTGCGTGTCAGCACCTCCAATCATCTGATGGGGGCATCTCAGATGTGAATGCTGCCACACCCCAACATGAGATGATTTTATGTCATTTGGCACAAAATTGGCTGATGAAAATCTTGAGGTTCCCTTGACTGTTTGGAAGCCCCACCCTCATACAGATTTTCTTTTTTCTGATTGGCTCTCCCCGTGAGACTGACAGGTCATGCTCTCTGCATTCCTCCTCAGGTGCTGACATTACGGAGCCCAGCGGCTCAGAGAGCCGCGCCAATCGGCTGGAGTTCTTCGTAAAGCAGGAGGAGTCGATGTCGGGGGACCCCGGACTCCTCCCACAGTCGTTCACTGCCGAGAAGGAGGACGCTGCAAGCCAGGCGGCCTCCGTGGCCAACTTGCGGGCAGCACTGATGAGCAAGAACAGCCTCCTATCACTGCGGCCCGATATGCTGGGGGAGGACAACCCCCTTCTCTACGAGTACCTGCCCAAAGGCAGCCACTCCTTGTCCCGTAAGTTGGCCTAATTTATACCCTCCCTTTCCACCGATCCCATTCCAGCAGCATCCCGCCAATCTGTGGCTCCTCACCCATATATGCTGTGGGTGTGTGGACGTGGCCTGATTCATGGGCGTGACCCAGTGTGTGGGTGTGGTCTGATGCTTTAGCATGGCCTGGTGTATGGGCGTGGCCTAGATTAGGTTGGATTCCCTGGGTTTCCCCGTGAATGCCATGGTGGCATACTGGCTTGAGCTCGCTGTGATTGTCTGATTTCTGCTGAAGTGTTTCAAGGAAGTGTCTCGGCGCCGTTGGGTCTGGAGAGTTGGTGATTGGTGATTGGTGGAGGTTTCTGCAGCGACCGGGTGCCATGTTCGGACCCTGCGGCCTTGCAGTGACTCAGAACAGAAAACACAGCCTGAGGCTCAATCTCCTCTCCCCGTCATCCCGTAATCCAAAAATATGTCAGCAGGATGCTCGTGGTATCGGCGGGAAATTGTGTATAATAAAAGCTTTTAAGTCATTAAGCTAATTGTATGCATACTGCTCTGCTGGATGGTTATTTCTGACATTCAAGTGCATTTGTGTGTGTGTGTGTGTGTGTGTGTGTGTGTGTGTGTGTGTGCACGTGCTTGTACATGTGTGTGTGCGCGTGTACATGTGTGTGTGCGTGTATGTGCGTGTGTGTGTGTGTGTGTGTGTGTGTGTGTGCGTGTATGTGCGTGTGTGTGTGTACGTGTGTGTGTGCGTGTGTGTGTGCATACGTGTATGTGTGTGTGTGTGTGTGTGTGCGCGTGTGTGTGGGGTTCCCGGTTGCTAATTGTGTCGGTCGAACCCTATGCCTTTGTTTCAGTTAGAGAGGGAAACTACTGGGACTTTAAATCCGGACGTGTTCTTTTTGTTTGCCGCTGGCGGTCGGGCGGGAACGGTGGGGGGATCGGGGGGTCGGGGTGGGTTCTCTGTCTTTTGGCACTGTTGTGGGGGCTCGTTGTTGTACAAAGTGTGCCAGATTAAAGACACTTGGTTTTCAGTCAGAGGAATCAAATGCTTCCTCCGCCCAGATCTTCAAACAAATATCCGTGTGTCCGGTGAGAGCCACTGCTGCTTGATGCTCTTAAGGAGGCTAATTTAATGGCTGTTTACCGGGCAGCAGGCTGGGGCTGGGGAGGGCTCTCTGTGTTATTTTAATAAAGAGCAGAATGGTGTAAAGTCCAGTCAGGGGGCACCGGCAGGCAGAGTGCCACTAATCTGGCCATATTCTCACTTCTTTTCGGACCCTGAGCAGAACAGATCCCATTGACCAGGCCGACTTGCACCTCGACCGTGCGGACGCTGCGCATCCTCCCTCCTGAAATACATCGACGGGTGTCTGGGTGTGTCAGACCAGGTCCGGTATCAGGTTTCGGCTAGGGGGAAGGGGCTGTGCTGTGTCTGTGACCGGCCCCTTTCAAGAGCATCAAAACCAACCCGTCATAGTGTCTCTGGGGATGAATGAAGCGATATTCTGGATGTCTGTGTCCTGGGGGGTGCCCGGCCCACATGAGGTATCTTTGCCGACTGACGTGTCCTCTGTACACCAGGAACTCGGAGCTGATACAGTTCATGACTCTGGGGGTTGTGGGATCAGAACCCAGGATGAGAAATGATTTCTTGTTTATTTTTTAATGGTCTTCATCTGAGCATGTGCAGTGAGCCCTGCAGAAATGGATTTATGGGGTGGAAATGTGTGAACACGTCAGTGCACAGATGATGAACGTGTAACTGGTGGAAACACTAACGGCAGTGGCAGTAACCCTTTGCTACTGGGCCATTGTGGGGTTTTCTGTTTGCAGAGCGGATGCTTTCTGAGTGCATTGAACGATTCCTGATCCAGAAAGCAGATGCACCTAAAATGGATGCTCTCTCTGCCTCCTGGGTCTATATACCCCCACCCATTTACTTCATTTTCATACCAACAGGGCGGCGCTCTGCATTTTTTTGACAGCAGTACTAAACATGTTTTTTTCTTTCTTTCTTCACACCATGTTCATGACTCCATCTGTCACCCCCCCCCCACACCCCCGCACATGATGCAACACCGCTGCCCCCCCCCCCACATAACCCACTCATACAGTTACCTCCACTCTAGGTGAGACACTTTCCTTGGGGCAGGTGGGTCTGCTCTGACTCTGAAAAGTCTGCTGCCCCCTGGAGGATGATGTTGAAGGTGTTATCCCAATGAGCTCTGTCCTCTGACATTGTCTGTCTGCTCCAAAGATTTCTCAGTGTGCCCCCTCTAGGTGGACGGCTGCCATGCCTCGGGCATCGTGACAGACTTTGTTGCCTCTCGTGAAACTGTATCTCACATAAACCTGTTTTATTGCAGCCCAAACAATGCGGAGCAGACATATAAAAGAATTCTGTTGTGAAAAGAATGGTCTGCTGGTGATTTTAGAATGTTTTACAACAACTGTGAGATTAACGAGTGTGTTCCTTAACACGGGGCGTGCGAGGAGAGCAGGAAATGGAGCAGTGCATTTGAGGGGGGGCCTCTCGGATGGAGGGGGCTTCTCACTTTAGTGGTGTGTCTGACAGTTGCGTGGAAATGTCAAACAGCTCTGGACCGCTCAGTAACACTCCCGGCTGACCGCGGCCCAAAGGGCGCCTGGGAAACACCAGACGATGAATGAGCGTTAACCTCTAGACTGCTGCTTCTCAAAGTGGGTCGTGGGCCATTTTTACTGGGCTACGTAGCGTGTGGTAAAAAAAAAAAAATCATTTTGAATTTTGTTTTTCTTTTGTTCTCTGACAGGCGCCGTGCTGTTACTGCTGCACTATGTGCTGTTTACTTTATGCGCAATAAATTTGGCGCAAAATGTTTTAAATTTGGGTCGCGAATCAATGGATAAGGACAAATGTGGATATCTGGAGATATGCTAGTTGAGTATCACAGCTCTGGACAACCCGCACATCCCTGAGGCTTGAGGCCACCCTGCCCAGGGCTTTGGGGACGAGCCGAGGGCCCCGGACTCCCGGACACCCACTGAGGCACATTTCAGACTTAGCGCTGGGGTGATATCTCCGATCAAAAGGACCGCTAGCTGCTTGCATACGACTGACGTGGTGTGGTTCCAGTTAGGACTCTGATTAGAAACCTATATCCTGTTTCCCCATCAATTAGACATTGATTAAAAGAAAAGAAAGGTTTTGCGTGATACTCCATATCCAAGGTAACCATTTGATCTACATATGTGTGTATATAGTGTGTGTATATACAGCACATATACCTAATAACTGATCTTATCGGCTGCTTTTGTCCCTGTGTGATCTGTTATTCTGTATAGGCTTGGAAATATCGGCCGTGTGCGTTTGGATGCAAAAAGTGAGCCTGAAGTTTAATCTCTGCTCCCGCTGACAGAGAATTGCGCAATAGCTGTTAATTAAATAGGGCAGCCAACAGGCACTCAATGGGGGGGCGTGAAGGGTGTCTGAATGCAGATTTAATCTGTTTCCCCGCACCGGGCAGGAAGGAGAGCAGCTCGGCATTCTGGGAAAATGGTAATAGAACTGTTAACCAAGAGGACGTCGGAAAAAAAAGTTTATAGTGCGATTTTTTTTTGGGGGGTGGTGGGTCTTCTCAGTGCTGTTTTCAAGGCGTCCTGTTGTACATGTGTGGAAGCAGGTTACTGGCTTTGTATAAATACAATTTGCATACACATTATTTACATAATTTCTCTCTTCTTGTGTGCTGTTCTTAAGGTGTGGCCAGGTGTATTTGCTCTTTGAGTTACGGTTATTTCTCAGCTTACGAAGGGGCCCCGTGTTTCCCGGCCACCTCCCCCCCCACAGGGATATGGGGTGGAATGGGAATCATCCCCAGTCCCACGTTAGAAGCCCCCAGGCCGGGAGATTTTCACTATGGAACCACATCGGGTCCTTCTCCCAAAACACGAAGAACTTGTTCCTCAAGCCGTTGAACGATGTGGCCCTGGATTCTTTTCCATATCAGTGGGTATAAATCTAATCTGATAGCACCCCACCCCCCACCAAAGCTTTCCATTACTCTCCCATCTCGCTCTTTCCAGGAACGATTTACTGGGTCGTTTTTCGTCTTTTCTTTTTTTGCCTGATTGTCAGTGAATTCCCGGCCTGGATTAGCCTTTCTACACGGACATCCTGGCCCTCAGGCTTCGGATTGTGTTCACGGATGGTACCGGAAAAATGTGGCCCTGGGAATATTTTGGAGAATTTGCCCGCAGCTCGTACGTCTCTGACTGAACCCTCCGCCCCACCCACGCAACTGACCTCTTCTGCGGAAACGCAGGCTCCCTTCTTAATCCACCCCCTGACCCCCCCCCCCCGAGCTCCGCGTTCCATTGGGATTTTGAAGTAAACCATCTATCAGATGATGCACATCCTACAATAGGAGCCCTGGACTCATCCACCAGCGAATCTGTCACCTGCATTACTCGGATCTGACACGAAACCAAAAGCGATGTCCAGTTCCGCGACGGAAAGGCAGAGAAGCCGCGCCGCCTGGATTGCTGGGAGCCACCATGACGATCAGAGAGGATGCTTCTTTGATCCTTGCTGCTTTTTTTTTCAGATCCGCCATTTCCTACACATGGCCAGGCACCGTTAAGCAGCTGGCTTTATTATTTTGAAATAAAGAAAAAATACGCCCGTCCTCTCCCCCCACGGCCCCCCCCCCAGTGCATCTTTCATGCGCCGTACGTGGGCGGGCGGCAGGAAGAGGAGCCCTCTTGCCCCGCGCCCCACAATCCAAGCAGCTCTGCCACTTTTTCCACACTGTTTTTGTTCTTGTTTTTTCATATCTGAATCAGCCCCCCCGTGCCTTCTTGCCCTCCCCCCCCATTCTGTGTGGAAGTGGCCAGCTGGTCCCAGTTTACGTGGGTGAGACTCCTCTCCTGTGTTCCTCAGGGTCTGGCTACACCAGCACCAGCTCGTCCGATCGCCCAGGGGGCAAATTTGATAGCAAACGAGGAGCGGCCCCTCCTCCCTCATCTCCTCCTCCCCCCCTCTCTGATCGTGGCCCCTCAGGGTCCTCCAGTCTCTCTCAGGCTGGGGGCCCCGTGCCCAAGAGGTCACTCGTGGAGGAGACCTCAGACCTTTCACCCACTGAGGTAAGTAAACCCCCCCCGCCCACCCCAGGTCTCTGTAGCTTGTGTCCCCATTGGAAAGTGTCTGTGGAACCTGTTGTGTTTCCTTGGGAATGCCGGTGGCCTCGCCCCCACCTCCCCCCCCACTTCTGTGTGTCGTTTCCCGTCTCCTCTTCAGTTTCGCTGTTCTGTGTTTTTGCTCACGACTCCACAACACCACAATCGCGGTCAGACCTGCCCAATCGATTATTTTTTGATTTAAAAATGGTGGCAGCGGTGGCGGGGGGGGGTGGTGGGGAATGTAGAGGTATCAAATCTGATCAAGAGGCTTTTCTGAAGGCCGCCAGTGAGTTACACGACATTTGTTGTGGACACTGCCATCACCTCGCTCGCTGGAACAGAACCGGGTCCTGCAGACCACCCGTCCGAGCAGCTCCTCTGTCTCTGTAGTCAGGCCATCTGTTTGTTAGTCCATGGTGAGGTGTCCTCAGGGCGGGGGTGTGTGTGTGTGTGTGTGTGTGTGTGTGTGTATATGTGTGTGGAAGGGGGGGGAGGGGGAGATGTACCTACACCACACCAGGGATGAGCAAACAGCAGCGTCCAGCCCAATTTGCATCCCCCGGCTGAGGCAGGCAAATATTGAATATCCCCTCCTGTCACCAGAGACAAAGAGTATTCTCTTTCTCAACCTGTTGTAGAAGCGCACAGGATTCTGGGAAAAAAAAAATGTGTGAGAATCCCAGACAATCGAAGCTTGGCAAGAACTTTCATTCACACTGATAAATAATCGGCATTGTACGTTCATCAGCGCGCTTATTAAAATATAACGTCTTATGTAACCATTTCTTTTTCCCTGCTTTTTTTTCTTTTGGAGTCTTTTCTTTCTATCCGTCTGTGTATGTGCAGGCGCGTGTGTGTATGTGTGTGTGAGCGGGTGTCTGTGTGTATATGTGTGTGTGCGCATTGTTGCATGCCAAAGATTTTTAATACATTTTGCTTTTTAAAGCAGCGGGCCCCCTCTAACACCCCCCCCTCCTATTTTTTTTCTTACAGGACAAGATGGAGTGTGAAGAGGATTTTCGGGGCGTGGCTTCAGGTACGCGAGCCAGGCATCACGTGTGGCCTGTGTGGATTTTTTTTTGTTTCTTTCCCCCCCGACGCCACGAGACGCATGGTAAGCCTTGTTTTTGCGCTCTCCTTGCCCGGCCACTCACGGATCGCTCCGCCCCAGGTCTGGACGGCAGCCAGCCACCAGGAGAGGAGGATCAGATGGCGCTGGCGGATAAGGGCCGGCCGGACACGGCGGAGCTGCCGACCAGCCAGGCGACTTGGCCCCAGGGGCTGGCCTGCTCCCTGTGCAAGCGGCTGTTCGGCAGCCTGGGGCAACTAAAGGAGCACGAGCATGGGCACACCCTGTCCCTCGCGGCCCTGTCCCTGGACTGCTTTGACATGCGGCGCCCCCTGGTGACCGTCGAGCCACCCGCCCGCTACCTGTGTTCGCAGTGCCCGGCCAGCTTCACTCTCAAATCCAACGCTGACCGGCATGAGAAGACCATCCACTTCAAGAAGAAGATGATGCGCTGCGTCTCTTGCCTGAAGGATTTCCGCGACCGGACCGACCTGAACCGGCACCTGTCGTCCGTGCACTCCAGCGAACGCGTCTTTGCCTGCCCAATCTGCTCAAAGGCCTTCAGCACCCAGAAGAACCTGGCCACCCACACCAAAGTGTGCTGTCAATCCAGACCCCTGACCAGACATCTCTGGGACATGCACCTGCTGAAGACCGAGGGGTCCAGTCCAGCCCAGGCCCACGACTGACGCCGACCCGCCCCCCCAGCCCCCCGGCATTCGACCTGTCTTCTGTGGTCTTTCCCGGAACTGGTTCCTAAAAACCCAACCGTCGCTCTTGTCAGGAATGTCCATTTTAATATATGCAAAACGCTGTTAACGTTTTGTACAAAGAATGTATTATTTGTATATTTTGTATTTCGAATTAAAGACTATCTATTTCTGGGCTTGACATTTTATATTTTTGGTCCTCTTTAATATTTGACAAGAACAATCACTATGCACATTGGGGCCGGGGGGGTGTTCAAAAAACCGATCTATTTACAATCGCATTCGTCTTTGGGAATCTTGTTGCTGTAGCGCCCCCAAGAGCCGAACGCGGTGCATTTCATGTGGAATTGGATCTGTTGTGTGCAATCACTGCATCTCCGGTCGTCACTTCGTGCACCGTGTAGCAGGACAGGTCACCGTCCCTAAGCCCCTGTAGAAACCCACAAGTCCCGTGACAGCTGCGTGCTGGCGCCCCCCACTGGCCGCACTCCATTCCCCTTTTCCATCTTTTAGTTCTGTTTGCTTGCTGGAGGAGGGTTGCTCTTTGTTGCAGCAAATCCTGTTTCCCCCGGTCGCTGTCCTCGATGCCTTTGTCTGAGCTGCACTGAATAATTACGATAATTGGCTTGCGAGGCCCCGACCTCGTTTGACCTGTGACCTCAGATAAAGGGGGAGGCGGAGAGCCAAGGGCCCGGTGGGCGGGGCTGAGGGAAGTGACCTCTTTTGAACTGTTAGATGACCTCATGCTGATGTCGGCACACGGTGGGGGTGGGGGGTGCAAGCTGCGTTGGCCTGGATGATTTTGAACGGTTAAAGGTGCTTCCTTCAGCATCTTTCAGTTTGTTTGGGTTTGAAGTCCGAAATTCTCCGGTCGTGGTTGAATGATTGTCACATGGGCAGCTGAATTGGCATCCTGAGTTTGCTCCTGATCGGAAACTAGGGCTTCGTGGTCAACACGTCCTGTCAGAGCCAGACACAGAATATTTAATTTAATCAGCCAGATGGAAGAAAGTGGAATCCAGAGACTCGTGGTCCCCCCCACCCCCCAAAAATTAGAGACCTGTGTCCCTTTCCGGCAATCTCAGCTAACCCTGTTGCTTATTACAGCACATTAGAGTGCTTCTCCCGAATCTTCTCCAAGAAAAATGAGATTGATCCCTCTCGCCGTCGTCATGGAGTCCTTTTTAGGTCGTGTGCGTGTGACTCGTGCAAGGGGGGGACGCCAGGTCCTCGGGGCAATGCACCCGGAAAGTGGGCGGCTTTGGAGCCGCGAGACGTTAGCGTGTTAGCATGGAATGCACTACCTCTCTTATTGATAAATAAGCAAAGAGACTAATCGCTGCTGCAATGTCACTGACTCTGAGCCGATTGGAAATTTCATTTATTTATTTTGTTATGTTTTAACTTTCCCTTTTGTTTTCTTTGTGGCAGTAGCATGTATTGTCTTAGCAAACAGTAGCTAACATCCTGTAGAGTGGGATTTGCCTTCCGTTCAGGCTTTCTGTTCCCTGGTTTAATTTTTACTGTCACAGAACTGCTGGTCTGACTTGTTTACTGAAAGTTACGCACAGGGCTGGTGTCTGACAGGGGTGCTATCTGACTGAAGGCTTATTAGCATTTCACACACATGCTAGGTCGATATGGTTGGCTTTCAGGCTTAGAGCTAGGCTTGGCTAGCATGTCTTTAGCATGTGTGTCTGTCTGCGTATGATTTACCCGCGGCCTCCTGTCCAGGAGTCTGCCATGGGTGACTTTGGGCTGATTTTCCTGACTTTAGCCTTGCCGTACTCACTAGGAGGCCGCATGTAAAATAGCAACGTGGTACCCCCCTGCCTAGCCTAGTGAGTCAGAGTGAGAGTCAGAGTCTGGAGTCACAGCAGTGCCTCAGAACGAGGTGCGGATTTTGTAAAAAAGGTGGTGGCTTGTTTGTCCTGTGCGAATGCAAACTCTGCTGGAAGGAAATTACTAATGCAAAAAATAAAATAAAATAAGACTCACCCTCAGGAAAAAATAGATGCTTTATTATGTGTCTCTAGTGAAAGCAAATAAAATGAATATAGATCATTCCATATGAAAACTTTTAGCAGCACATTACTGTTTATGATATTTATGATGGGACAGCGATGCATTTGTGTGACTTTTGTATATTCTGAAAGTACATACTATTTTATAAAATATAGTCTTTGTTTGATGTTCATAATTATTTAGAAGACAATGTATTTTTTTAAAGTGTGTCGTTTTTTTCTGTACTTTCTGAATTCAAATAAACTGGCATAAAAGCAGCTAAAGAACGCTGACCTTGGCCTGTCCTTTCTTTTATTTTTTTCAAAAACCAGACCAAAACTGACTTGCTTTATTGTTGCCGTGACGTGAACTTCCTTAGAAACGGGTGAGGTGGGGGGGGGGGGGGGGGCAGACAAAGGCTCGGGCAGCTTTAACAAAATTAGCTCCACCTTCTGGACGCGGGATTACAGGGCGTCTGTCCCAGAAGCAGAGCAATCGACGGGGTGACATTTTCCGTGGTGGAAAGAAAAAAGAGACACGCGTGAGCATGAAAGGTGCAGAGATCTGAAAGCCAGGCCTTCTGTCGCCCTGCCACGCGGAGGGCTTTGCACTCGGGGCCACGGTGAGAACAGCGGGCTTGACCTTCTTTATGGCGTCTTAACTCTGTGCAGGTCTAGACCAGAGGATAATTGGCTTAGGAGCCTCTAAATAAACAAAAATAAAACAAACAGGGCGTGCCACTCGAGCGTCTCACGCTGACCCTGCTCTAACTGGCATTCCTCCTGTACTGATCTGCGTTTCACCGGGTCGCCCCCAGGTTCTGACGGGACCGGTAGCTGGACAGTTTGACCTCTGAGGGTTAAGCTCATTCTCTATGTGTTCTCTCCCCCCCTCGCAGTGAACGATTTCACCGTCATCAGGAAGAAGTTCAAGTGTCCATACTGCAGCTTCTCTGCCATGCACCAGTGCATCCTGAAGAGGCACATGCGCTCCCACACCGGCGAGAGGCCGTACCCCTGCGAGATCTGCGGCAAGAAGTTCACCCGCCGTGAGCACATGAAGAGGCACACGCTGGTAGGTGCACTGCAGCAAAGTACCACTAGAGGGCAACAGTGAGTACTCTAACAAAATGCATGCCTGTTAATGCTGTGTGATAACTCTCTGTTAACTGGTCTTCAGGGGAGACAGCATGCTTTTACAGGCACATAGCTACACTACTGAGTTTCCAGTTCAGTTTGTGGACATGTCCTGTGGTAGGAACCCCTTTTTCTGGGTTAGGAATCCAGTTATCTAATTATAGTTCTGCTGCTGCTATAAGAATCCAGCTGACCCTTGTCAGAGTGAGTCTTCATGAGGCTTCACAAGTCTTCTCCACGTTAGGGCCACACCGAGTGGTCGGACACGAATGCTTAACCAGCCCCTACATTAACAAAAAAAATTATAAAAAACACACCATAAAAATATGTTTTGGTTTGTAGTAGATTAAAGTCACCCCATTGCTATATGGAAAACAAGGCACTCAGGGGGGGCATGATTTTGCTAAAACATGACCAGATGAGCAGAAAGAGCTGCAACGAGGACCAGGGATGTCAGGGACCTTCCAAACACAATAGCACTGACTGTCATGGCTTCTTCTCTCCATGTTTGGAGGAGAAACCTGTCCTGCGGCATTCATATAGGCCCCCCGGTGAGTACTAGTGACTTCCGGAGGGTTTTCCCCCAGTATGCCATTACGTTGGGGTACCAGGTTGACTTCCTCTGTGACTCTCTGTACTTCCTGTGTAGCCTGTCCCCCCCCCTCGCTTTCCTGATTGCTCTGAGTCGCATCTGTGTCACTCACCGAGCCGTTAACTGGCGAGAGCGGTCGCCGTACACACCGAGCCCCGGTAATGATTACTAACGGCAGGACTCTCCCGGGGTGCCGCGAGATAGGCAGGGATCCGTTCCACTGAAGGCTTAATGGGGCTGCTGAAAAAGATCCCGGGATGGATTTTAATTATTCTAGTTATATTTTATTTCTGGAAGATTGGAGATGGCTCCTATAATTGCCTCTCTGCGTGATTATTTCCTATTTTTGAGTACATTTCTCTTTTGACCAGCCAGGCAGATGCATGGACGACTAAATCGTACTTACGCAGATTCGATTCCAGCAAGCGAGATCCGAGCTGAGTCAGCACGTTATTACCGTACGGCGTAAGGAGTGCGTTTGTGTCTCTGTACTCTGTGAGGAAAAATAAAAATAGAAAAAGTTACAATGTGGGGACATAACCCTACCTTTAAATGCTATACCGCTTTGAGAGCTAAAATTTTGTAAGTTTTGTAAGCACATTTTGTAAGTTATCGGTTTTTATAACACTTGTATAATGTGTGTACATTTTGCGTACATGCGTATAAAAATGGATTTTGTGGAGATATATTCCCAAGAAAAATGACTTTTTAAATGTTAGCTTTAAAAAAAGTGTCAAAACATTTTCATTGTTATGTTTTCATAACACTCCGGTATATGTGTGTGTACATTTTGCGTATATGAACTTTTAAAAAGTGTATACTGTGGAGCCATCGGCAAGAAAAATAAGGGCATCCCAAAGAAAAAATGGGAAGTGCCAAAACATCCTATTTATCAACTTCACGTGTCCGTGTCTCCGCAAGAAAAAAAAACGAACCTAGAAAACGGTTGATATGGTGATAACTTCCCCCAAAACACCTTTGTAAATATTAAAAAATTATCAAAACGTTTTGTTTATCAGCTTTATGTGTGGATGCATGTTTGTGCGTGCTAGTGTGCAGGGCTGCCAGCTCTCACGCATCCGGCGTGACACTCAGGCTTTCAGACTCTCACGCTCACGCAGGAAATCATACGGCAAATCTATATTATTCCATTATAAACCTTAAATTAGCTACATCAGAAGCGCTGGGGTAGTTTGCAAACCCGACTTACTATTTACAAGGTAAAAAACCTGTTACATACATGTAAATGCGTTTGCATGTGTGTGCAGACTTGTCTCGAATCGAGCATCTCGCTCACACCAGCCAGCTAACCGAAGTTGGCAACCCTGGGTATCTGTGTTTATCCGTCCTCAGTTCGGTTATGGTGATATTAGACAGACAGACTGATACTTCATTAATCCCGAAGAAAAACACAGGTTTACAGCAGCAGAACACACGGTTTAAATAAAAGTAAAAAAAACACATAGAGTTTAATACACAGTAACAATACATAATAAACGACAATATAGAGTAACAGGACAATAATTTAAGGGAAAATACTGCACGGAATTCAATAGTAACGGCTCATGAATAAATATTACTGCACAGTGGGTTGAACACTGAATGAATATTTGTGTGCTGTCCTGTCTTGTCCCCACTCTGCCAGGTGCACAGTAAGGACAAGAAGTACGTGTGCAAGGTGTGCAGCCGCGTGTTCATGTCGGCTGCTAGTGTTGGCATCAAGCACGGCTCCCGTCGCCACGGCGTCTGCGCGGACTGCTCCGGGCGGGGCATGGCCGCCCTGCTGGACCAGAGCGGAGACGGGGGCGAGGAGGGTTCCCCCGAGGAGGACCTCTACCCCGGGGACCACCGTTTTCCAGACGACCCCGCCGACGGCGACGAGGAGATGCTGGCCGACGGGGAGATGATGGGGGACGTGGACGGGGACGGAGACGGGGACGAGGATGGCAGCAAGTGGAAGAACCACTCAGGAATGTCTCACCGGGACGCCATGTTGGACAATGACAAGGAGGAGAGCGACTCGGCACAGGAAGGGGAGAACCACGCTGGTAGTGACAAAGATTTCACCTGGATCTCTTAGTCCAGCTCTTCTTTTTGGATGAAATCTCAAATTCGTATGATAAGAGAGCCCCAGGGCTAAGGAGAAGACCCCACAACGTTAGAGACCACGCCAGGTGCGACATCTCATCTGCGTCGGTGGAGATGCTGGCTACTTTCAGTTCGTTCCGTTTCTATTTTGTTTTTTTGCGAAGACGTGCTCCGTGGAGAGTCGGATAGGTAATGCTGAGCGTCGCTCTGGCATTTCGTGTCGAAGGCTTTTCACGTGTCTTCTGTGAACGCCGGGCTCCGCCATCGACGGTCGCGGAGAGATGACGCTTTTACTTTTTAAAACGAGACGCGCGCCGCCCGGCGGCTGTGCCGTAAGCCGTCCCCCGTTACGAGGGTCTGTATCTATTGCAAAACTGTAGGTGTCTGGTAATTTTCAGCAGTTTTACGCACGTTGTCTTGCTGAAAACTGCCCCAGATTTGCACTTTAACGTCAAACAGATTCCTATCAGTTCCTAGATTCCGTGGTTTACAATTTATTTTAATTTACACTGAGGACTAGGTTACCACGCCAACCTTAAGGATAAATGTCCTAATGACTGTTATCTATATTTCTGCAGATTTGCCTTTTTAAACGTTTTTTTCCTCTGCCAGAATCTGCCAGATTTCGCGGTTCTATTAATTGCTATTAAGGAACGTGGAAAAATACATTTGTAAATACAAATATTATGCAGTGAAGATCAGTGGTGACAGACATGAAGAGTTTCTGTTTTTTTGCTCCTAAGCTGGTATAATGTGTACCAGGGGAAGAGAGAAAGGAAAAAGTGAGAGAGACAGAAAGAGAGATGGGGAGATCTGAAAGCTCTGTGTGAATCAGTAATAATCATGCACTCTTTCGTTCTGTGGCCACTGGTCATTAGGGGGAAGTTGATGGCTGCTTTTAATCTGTTTGTTTTGTTTTCAAGAAGGACCACAGTCTCCATCCCGTTGAAAGGGGAGGGTAAGGGAATATTAATATGCCTTTAACCTCTCACACTCCACCCTTTTTTATCTTGGGGGGAAGGGAGGGGCCAGATCAGCGGCGCTCCCTAAGAGATCCCCGGCTCACAGAGGTGAGCGCGAAATGTGGGCGCCAGACCCTTTTTCTATGGAGACTCGTTTAATTAACGCTCAGCCGTTCTTCCTGTCTCTCTCCCGTTCACTCGTCTGGGGGTGTTTCGGTGTTCCTCGGGAAAGAACGCAAATGTTCATGGACCTACTCTTTTTTACTCACTTAATTTTCATATTTACGTTTGTTGTTCAGATATGCACCTGTTTATGTATTTTTATGGGGGGGGGGAAAGCTGTCTCATTTTATTTCAGAGTGAAACCTTTACTGATGTCTTTTCTCTTAAAAAAGTCACAAAAACATAAACAAAAACAGAAAAAAACAAGCTGCTTTGCTTGAAATGTAATACATTAAGTGACCTGTTATAAAGTGACGGTTGATTTTATTCCAGGGGTTATTTATTGAACGTTGTTTTAAATGGAATAACTGTTTTTTAATGAGACATTCCTTCCTCTCAGTTCAGTCAGTCCTAAAGGCACAAATGGTTATTGTTGTGTAGTTTATTTTTTATTTTTGAGATCACTTCTCTGTTTGTGCCAGGATATTTGACCTTGGGAGTGAGACCGATCTGATTTATTAAGTGCTGGATGCTAAGCTTTATTACGTGTTTCATTTTAATATTTTCTATCTGTAAAAAGAAAGCTTTTATACTTTGCCTTTGTTGTGGACAGCAAAGCCGCGTGGCTTTCAATCTTTTTAATTGTGCCAGTTCTATGCTTTTTTGTTGTAATTATTTTTTGTATTTCTTTTGCAAAGAAAGGATTTTTTGAAATGCTAACTTATTGGTTATGTATTGTCGGAAAGATATATGCTTCTACCGCACATGCTTCTATATTACTAACATACACTAAATAATTAATATTATACCAAAAATAACTAACATACGTTGTATACATTAAGTGCTTTTGTTTGACCAGATGGTGTGCAGGTTCAAAGCTTTGAAATCCATTTTATTTTGCTTTCCGGTTTTTGACAGTTCAAAAGTTATCTGCGTTGCGCATGCGTTAACATGAGACTAGCGAGCGGAGAGGGGTTCTATTGAGCGACTGTTTCGGATTGCGGTCTTACTTCTCAAGGAGGAAGGCGAGGATCTCACCGTGGTGGTGCAAGGCTAGTGTTGTGTCAAGCACAGACTGAACCGGATAAATAGACGTGATCCTGGCCTCATTCCCGCAGCCCCCACCGACGAGCTCCTGTACCGCCCTGCCTGGTCAATGTGAAACTCGGATCCTCAGTCTTAATATACATTTACACTCGGCACTGGGATTTTTTCTTTCTTTTTTTAAAAAACTATTTATTGTTTATACGTCGTTTATAATCATCATAAATATATCGGGGAAAACGTGACATAATTCCACGAATGTTTTATTGCTGATGATAAAAATATCTAAAATATATAAATTAGTGTACAGCTAGTATTTTTTATAGAAATCGCTATTAACATTATGAATAATATAATTATTATTAGTCTACCACTGGTGCTTTGACCGTCCAAAACCATGCAGAATAATGTTTCATTTACCTCTGTATTATTCGCTGTATCTAAATACCTACATGCAGACTAGCTGGCTATATTACAGAGTCTTAGACTAAATGATGGAATCAGTTGTTATTCAGGAATGACTCATTCAGCCCAATAGATGTGCCTGGATATATTCTTTCTTAATATGTAAGGATTTTTCCCTGATGTCGGTGTCGGACGTAGCCTAGGTTAAAGTGGTGTAACTGGGATTGGTTGCTGCAAAAAACATGGAAGCTGGCCAGGTGTTTGTTTACAAGGCAGCGAGTCGGACTGGCTTTCCAAAGGAATACCGGGATAGCGGGCCGTAGTGGTACCGACAGGCGCGCCGAGACGGGCCGCCGCCGGCTCGCGAGGCTCTCAGCGGCGCCCTTCTGTTCCTCTGTTAAACCAAAGCTCCGATGGACCCTCTGCACACCTCTGGTTGGTCTCACATAATGCAAACTGGAACTATTTGCAATATTACAGATGGAAAGAGTATTTAATAAGAAAATAAGTTCAGATCTTCTCCCGTATAGCTTGATTCAGTACGTATGTGCAAATCATGAAGCCATAGATATGGTTATTTCTAGATTATGCTATATATTTCAAATTCCTTTTAATTTTAGATTCTGTTATTTACTAAGAGTGTTGTGTGTATACCTTCACATTATATATAAATGATTATATATAAATGATATATTATTTATTTTTTTTCCAAAACGTTTCAAGAAGTCCTTGGTTGCAAAGGGTTACACTTGAAGCGATTGTAGTTCTCTGTGGGGAATACAGTTCATTATGATACTGACTTTTTAATGATTATCAACCTGTGTTTGCAATGAAGAAGTGTTGAATAATTGAAAACCGATTTAGTTATCGCAATTAGTGGATGAAGATAACGGTGCGTTGTACTGTTTTTTCTGTATACGTATGATAGTACTGATCATCACATTTTTTTCTAGTTGAAACATGAAACGCCTGTAGTTTTGAAGGCGCACCTGTGGTGTGCCCGCGTCTCTTCTTAACTTCATGTTAGTGGGATTAGCTTGACTATTATTCGCAAAACCAATCAGTCTCAATAAATTGGAAACTGCTGCTGAAAAACAAGTTGCTCTGTTTCTCGTTTTTTTTTCTTTTGGTCCAAACCCAGGGCAGGACTTAAGACAGTTCAGGCAATGTTACCTGCTTGTAGTCAGCGTGACATGGGAGGCGGTGAATATTATACAAGAATGGTAAGCCTGGAAATCCCCTTTTCTAAAAAATATTAAAAATGCCAAACGCGCCGTGCTATTTGATAAATCACTTATATTTAATTAACGCATTAAATTCCCCCAACACACCTTAACGAAGTTAAAGCCTCTGGGTGATTTGGAGTAGTGGTAACGCTTGCTGGAGGAGGTCCTCTTTCGCTCCTAAAAATCTACGTCCCTTCCCAGCACCCCCTTCTCGCTTACACCTCCGCCGAAGCGCGTATTGCAGCCACCAGTTGCTCCGCAATAAGGACTTGTCAGAGGTGAATATTTCTCCGTGGTTTTCAGTAACACTCGAACGACAGACCCCCGTTATGAAAGCCTTTAACAGGTGGCAGAAAATAAACAAATAGGGGGGGGGGGGAAACAAGTAGAGCTAGTTGTGACCTTTATATTTCACAGGGGTGTCTGTGCTGGCTGTGCATATTATATGCGACTTCGATTTGTCTTGACATGTCAAAAGTTAAGACTGTAGGTCACTATTGCTTTTGGCATCCCAAGTCCTTGCGGTAAGTATTGGGGTTTGGGAAGAGTTCCATTATAACAGGGTAACAGCGACTGATCTTCTTAACACTTAGTGGGGAAAATGGAAAGAAAACTTGCGTCGTCCCAGCAATTCAATTGTGATATGAAAGCGATCTTATGATGAGGTAATATGCAAAACTAGGCTCTGTTTTGACTGTACAAAGACAGACGCTATTCCAGTACCGTCACCCAGCAAGATCAAACAGGCGCCAGTATTGGTTCTGCGTTTTAGTTTTCAAACACTGTTGTTCTTTCTTGTTTGTTCACTTCCCATGATCTAGAGAGACAATAGAGTGCTTTCTGCAATTTACATCCCCCCCCCATGAATTGAACGGACACCAACATTTTTTTTCCACACAAGTTTATTTAAAAACCATGTGATTATCCAATTGGAAGAGAATTCTGATTCTACGTTTTTGGCTGTCACAAAGAAGACCCTTCGGCTTCCCCCTGTACCGATGGCCCCATCAATTCAACAAAACAGTCCAGTGAAATCGCGGAGTCTGTCAGAGAACCTGACAGTACGGAAGTGGTATCGGAAATGCAGACTGATCCAACGACACTCGGCCATTCGAGTACAATCACAACACGATGTCAGTTGCTCATGAGTCCGTGACTCAAACACTGACAGCACATATCTCAGAAAGGAAACAATGTAATAATACAAAGCACTTAAACCAGAAACGACAGAAGCACAGATTCAAGAGTCTAGCGCTCAGTGAAGCTGCCATAAAAATCAGTATAAGTCCATTGGCTTGCTTTGTCTTGTTATGCACATTAAAACAGATAAAACATGAACCAAACGTGAACCACGTCTTCTGTTGGGTGCGCACTGGTTTGGTTTTGTTAGCTTAATATCCTGACTGGGCTTTAGAGGGCGCCAAAAGCGCGATTATAGCCGCACGCTTAATAAATTGAGGGAGAAGTGCAGGGGAACAGACAGACAGACACAAAGACACGTGCAGCCGACACAATGGAATGTCCAGGGCAGGACACGGGCAGCCCTTTTCAACTGGGAGCACACTGAAAAATTTAAATTGGTCCTGCCTGTCAATAACAACAAAAGCAATTTAGAAGAGAGAAAAGTAATGCATTTATCATTACACGGAAGAACACGGACCAGAAGCGCTACTATAATATGTGTCCTCAGGCCAACATAGGACTGACAAGGTAACACAGCACAGCAGGATAACAGGGAGTTAAGCGTGTTCGTGATTTAGGTAATTAAAAACCACAGTAAAGCCAAAAAGCAGAAGAAAGTAACGTAACAAAGGCCTACAAAACATTCACAGAAATATCTGAAAGAGCAGAAACAAGATAGAAAAGTCTTCTTTTGTTGTTTTATACATTCATCACTGTTTTTACCACCCCATCCCAAAATATACATTGAATATTTACAAGTTATCTTCACTTTAACTTTTCAACTGCTTTAAAAAATCTGCAAAATTCTTTAAAAGTTTCCATTTTATATTACAAAATAAAAAAAAAAAGAAAAAAGCAAATTTAATCACGGTTTTCTTTATCGCCGTAAGAAAACGCCAAAAATACGTTTTAATTGCGAATCGTCACTGCCTTTAAACGAACCAGCTAATTTCTCCATACATCAAATCCTCTTTGGGGCGAATATTTGTTTCAACCAGCTCGTCTTCCCTTTGTGCACTGATTTCCAGACACTTTTTCCATTAAACAGATTAAAATATATATCGGATATCTGAAATGGTTTACAACACTGAAACTCTCCCAGCTTAAGCTTAAGGAGAAAACGCCTTTCCACCACACTCATAAAACCAGAGCGAAGTGCGAACGCAGCCGCCGGAAAGGTTGGGACAGACCGCGGCGAAAAAAAAGCATCGAAACACCGGCTTCAGGGAGTAGAACTGGCATCTTGCATAAACAACTTCCTTTTATACACAAAGCTCAATTTCTGTATAAGCGACACCGTTCTGAGTTTACCGCCTTAAAAAATCAAACAATGAAAATACCCAGAAAACATTTTTTATAAAAAAGGCAGCGACGACCGAAAATAATTTCTTCAAATGCTGTATTAAAAACTCCACATACAAAACATGTCTTTGTGCAGTACAAGTTAGTGCAATTCAATTAGTTCATTTCACGCACACACACATTTTATATATATGAGCTTAGCCCAATGGCACTTGGTGAATTTTCCAACGATGAGCGGATTCACAACACAGTTTGCTGCGTGTGTGCGTGGGGAAGACGGGACCATCTACGGGCCCCGCTGCTGGGGCTAAACTGTTTTTTAACCCCACCCAGCACCACTCTTCCCTTTCTCAGACAAAACAAAACGGAAAAAAACCGATGTCCAGACTTTGTCTTGCGGTTGTCAGCACCCATCCAGTGTTGAGACGGCGATAGGACGCCGAAGAGCCGGCGTGCCCTCTCCGCTCGGGGGGGGGGGGGGGGGGGGGCCCCCCCACCCCGGTACTCACAGCTAAGAGCCCTTAAAGGACAGGGAGCGTAATCGGCTTGCACCCAGCCCACTGTTAGGG
>JAAGVU020000038.1:21508776-21520560 GCA_011763525.2 Mormyrus iriodes
GGCTGTGTGCGGGGTCGGCGCCGCCAGACTAGTGGGGAGCGCCCAGTGGGGCGGGAGGAGGGGGGCCCCCCCCGCCGGGGGGGGGGGGGGGTTGGGGGGGTGCTCCAGCACCCCGGTACTCACAGCTCAGAGACCTTACAGGACAGGGAGCGACATCGGCTTGCACCACGCACACTGTTAGGCGTAAATACGGTAATTACATGCGAATAACTGAATCATTAAACACAAAGGCTACGTCAGAAAGCGACGCCGGCAAAGATTGTTAAAGCAGATACTACATTTGGGCTGATGAGATCGAACGGCTGATTATGGTACCCGCGCATATACTGAGTCAAAGATCAAACCAAGCCATGTTTATGGGAAGCAAATAATCCATTTGACAATAATGCATAGATTTCAATAAGAAACAGAAACCTGTTAAGGAATTTAACTGTATAAACGCGTTACAGTGGCACTAAGCAAAGGATGTCCCATTCAGTGGCAAAACAAGCTATTTTCAAATCCAGTCCGCAAATGGTGACATTCCTACTAAAAAAGTTATTTTTAAACGGATCCCGACAGACGAAGAAACGGCCCCCGCAAAACACGTTTAACGATCTCCTACAAAAACGCTTTGCAAGAAAAATAATCCATTTACAATCATAATACTGCATCTGCACAATGTTACAAAAATAACATATTATCAAAAATACAGCAGTCTCTAACTTGGCTTTCCGTATCCGTATTTAGACAAACAATTGCCTTTTATTTAAGCGTTAAAAGTTAGCAAGACAACATTTCGTTTCCGTTCTTGTGATTATATGCCGCAACAGCCCGACGTTCAGCTTGACAACAGGTATCACTAATGTACATATACCGCAAATCAAAAGCGGACTTGCAGTTATTTGAAGAACTCAGTGAAAATTATGAAAAGGTGCAAATCTACATAAGAGGTATAGAAAAAAAGAAAAAAATATATATATAAATTTTCCTTAAAACAGTTTTCGGGTCTGAAAGCTTAACTTTTATTTGGTGATACAGAAAGCAGAAATATTTGAAAGCTTTGTTTTTAAAAAAATATTATTTGCTTCCCAAAAAAAAGCGAAATTTTAACCTTCTGAGTTCAGCTTTCAGATCGGAGCTTTAATGCGTAAATAAGGTATTCCTGGCCGGAATGTAAAATGTTCGTTGCAATTTAGGAACTCAGAATTTAAGCAGAGAACGCCTTTAACTTTTCCTTTGGTAGAAGTACGGCTGAGTTGACGAAAGTTATTGTAGCTAGTAATTAAAAAAAAATAAGCAAAAGAAATAAAAACTCTACGTTATTCACAGGGCACTTCCCTAAAAAAAGACCCACAGTTCTCTTTCCGTCAAAACTGTTGGTATACCTCAATCGACCTATCGCGTAATCTGTCACCAACGGTGCAGGAGACAGTTTGATATTGCGAGGACAACGTAATTAAAATACATAGGTCTATTTTTGAGGGGGGGGGGGGTGATTGAAGCCAAATTTTTTTTTTTTTGAGTGGGGCCCCAGAAGCAGCAAATCTAGTCCTGTGGGCTCATATGAATTTGGAACTTTGTAGGATAATCACTCGAAAATTAAAAAAGACAAACTAATATCCTCAAGTCAGGAACACATAAGCAATACTTAGCCTTGTGCTAGAACTGTAGTGTGATGCAGTTTTCTTCATATGACTTAAATTCTTAAAATGTTCAGTTAAGAGTCAGGAAGTTTGTAATATTGAGATTTGGAGGACGGGTATAGACCTGGAATGTCCTATTTCTCTCTTCAAAGGTCATTAAAAACCATAACACTGGTAGTGATAACAGCAATGAACAGTCAATGTCAGGTGTCTCACAATATGGTGCTACAACTGAGAACATATACCAACAGTTTTCAAGGTAAGAAACAGTTCAAATAATCTGTGGAAAGACCCTTACATATGCTTTAAGGTGTCATACTACAGATGTAAATTCATTTCTGATCAAAAATGAAAAAGTAGCTTAATCAATCATACAACAAGGTTGAGAAGGACTTTTTGAATTCAAAAAGAGCTTATCGAAAATCTTCACCAGTAATGTCTTTTGGTGACAAGAAAAATCAGAAAATCCACACCAGCAGATTGCAGATGAATCATCTGAGTCAGGTAGTTTTTTTCTTTTTTTTTTTGCATTTACATTCCCCAGAATTGTCGACATGTAAAAGCAATGCTGCTCAAGCAAATATGCCATTTTTGCCTCTTTTTTTTCTTCTTAAAAAAATCTGTTTTTTTTTGTTTTCTTTTCTTTTAAGTGTGTGCCTCCTGATTTCCTTGGCCAGAGAAAGATCGCCCCCTAGTGGTGTGGCACACACAGTGTCAAGGCAGGGGCAGGGCACTGGGATTTCATCACAAGAAAGGTCTCCGTCTCCTCTGGCAGGATGTGGGGGAGGGAGGGGCAGAAGTGCAGGGTCACGAGCTCTGTGAGTCTGGCCCAGCAGCTCTGGCCGGCCCCAGGGTCCTGCTCAGTCTGTGAAGCGCTGGCAGGCCTTCTTCCACCGGCACGCCGTGCACCACATGTCCTTCTTCTCCATGCCGTACACCTTACGGCACTTTTTGGCCTCGCCACGCGGCTTCCTGTAAGACCCCCAGAGAAGCATCCAGTCAGACCTGGGGGGCGTGGTTTTACTGCTCACTAAAGCCCCCGCGGGATACCTGTTAAGCTACAAATTTTGGTCACTACCAAAAACCCCAAAGCCACCTCTCCTCAGGCTCTCTGCCCGGGAACCTGTACCTGCTTCCCGTCGAGGGCTTGGGTGCAGCAATGGCAGGAGGGTGGCTCTTCGTCACAGTGGCGTGCTGGACCGGGTGCCGCTTCTCACCGACGCCCATGGGCCGGATCGGGCCGGCCGGGCCCTGGGGTGGGGGGTGAACACGGAGGGCATGAGTGACAGGCCCACAGAAATCTGACAGCAGAACAGGTCTGGAGTTTGCACGCTGTACTTTATCACACAAGGGGACCCCCCCCGTACACACACACATATATATAGAATAGAAAGGAACACAACATATTTGTTAAAACCCAAAACCACCTCTTACAAATGACAGTAAACAAGAAGCTAGTCTTGTTCTTTACACCTTTTGTTCAGATCAGATTCCCGTGGCAGGAAACAGGAAGTGATGCGAGAGAGTGGCAGCAAGCACAAAGTCTATTTTCTGTTTAGGAGTGACAGGGGTCGGTTCACATCAGCCCATGGAGACGGGGGATTGGCCTTTGAAGATTCTGATACGTGCAAACAAGCACTCAGTGTACAGTTTGAGGGGCGAGGCTTTACCATTGACATTTTAGGGCATTAAAGGCTCACTAGTAAGTTTTTACCCTCCTCAGCCAGGACCTTTATCCAAACACACATGTAACATATAATTCAACATCTACTTGCACATATAACACTGGCCGGTTCTGCTGTAAACGGCCTGAGTGTTGCCGGGGCGATGAAAAAGCGGGGTTCTAGAGATCGGGCGGAACCAATGGAACCCGGTTCCAGGACAAGGAAGAAGAAGGTCTGGGGCTCGGTCAGCTCACCGGTAACCCTTTAAAAACCACGGAGGGGGGCTGCCAGGAAATACTGACTCCGCTCTCGCTGTGCACGAAACGGGGGCGTGCGGGGGCACTCAGGGGAACGGCTGCCTGAAAAACACAGCGCAGGCTGGTGTGAGCACGGGGAGGCGGGGGGGCGGGAGCCTCGCGGGCACGGCCGCACTCCTACGCGGGCAGGTTGCTATAGAGACATGCTGGAAATTCCGAGGTCTCTCGCGGTAACCGGAGCACCAATCACAACGACCAGTCCGCTCGCTTCGCATTAATGTAAAGGCAGTGGTAACGCGCGACGGCTTATTAACGGGCATCTAAAGCGACTGGCGCCCCGAAGCTCGCCACGCTAATCAGTGAGGTCACTGAAGGCAGTGGAAATGGACAGAATAAAGACACAATAACACTTAAACATGACTCAGCAGAGATGTTTTTATTATACTTGGGAGCAGCTTACGCTTTTTAAGTCATGTATTATAATACTGTGCAAATGTCTTATGCAGTCAAAAGAAATGTTTAAAGCTATTTATTTGCTTATCGCAAAAACCACAATTTAACATTAGCATTTAGCATTATTTGTGAAAATTCAGAGTAACACAATAAAAACTATTAAGAATATCTTTTGTTCCCCAAAAAGTTACTGATATCTTGTTGGATGGCTAGATGAATATCAGTACAGTTCCCCAACCTCTCCTCAGGGGCACCTCAACCATTCCATGTATTTATTAAATTTCACCACCCGCTCACTTAATTAATTAGTTTACAAAGTCAATGAGATACAGATTAGCTATACGAGGTGTGCTAGTGGTCCAGTGTATGGATGCTTGCTGCAAATACTGGGGTAATTTTACCAGAAGTTTTGAAATGGCTCAGCTGACACACTTTGACTGGCATAATAGTTTTACACCAACATAAAGATCATTTTAACGTCATTTTCTTTGACTGCCTGTGACTTTTTCACAACATTGTACATCAAAGGGGACTTTCTGACACTTTTACCGTAAACTACCAGTAATTTTCAAGCCCCCCCGTTGGCTTGAGACTGACACTAAAGACCATTATTCACATTTGAATAAACCCACAGTGTCCAAACACTACTGGAAACTGTCCTCTTTGCATTTGACGTTAAAACTCTTAAATTTAAAAAAAAAAAAAAAACAAGCTACAATGGAAAGATTTCATATGACATTTCATCCATAGTCTTCCTCAGTGGGGTAAAATGATCTCCAAGCTTGGGTACCAGCAAGCCAGGGTGGTGTCTTACCATCTTTGAGGTTTTCTATTCTATTATTCACTTTAAGTCACTCTAAATTAAAAATGCACATTAATAGGCTGAATGTCTCAGCCAAGAGGCAAACAGCTGTTTTGAATCCAGGGCTAAATATGTCCAAGAAGAAAAAATTTGTAATTGAAATTTGTGTTCTTTTTTATGGCACAGAAATCAGAGGATCTACTAAATGAGGTTTAAAAAGCCAACAAACAGAATCTGTGAAACATAAAACCCCAAATCGAACTGTAGTCTTTCTGGTGGGGAGCCCATTACCTGGTAGGCGTGGTCAGTGCGAATGTGGCAGAGCGTGGAGGGAGCCGATTGGCTGAGAGGGGTGGGACAGGGCGTGCCCCGCAGGGCAATGTGGGCCGGCTCAGAGTGGGGCAGCTCGGGCATTGGGAAGACGGGCGGGGCCGTGGCTGCGGTGGGAGAGGTGGGCGTCAGGCTGGACAGCCCCTCTGACAGCGTGTCCATGTTCACCTCGATCTCTGAGTAGTAGAAGTCCTCCTCGCCGTCGCTGTAGTCTGAGTCACCATTCCGCCTGGGGGCAGGGCAAGAAGACACCCTGTACTGAGTATTTGGGGAAGGCTGCACACAGCACTTAACACCTGTGCTAGACTTAGTTGTTGGCTAAACTGAGTCATTAAACTGATATTCTTACAATGGTACCTTTTAGATGTGCGACTCCCAGTGCATCAGAAAAAGCCCAATTGCACGAGAGCACACCCCCAAAGGATGCATTTGGTGGTAACAAACTCGACGAGCTGTCCATTTCCAATCACATCACACTTTGGCCAACAGGTGGCGTCAGTGCACAGTTTCCTTACTAAAGGTGCTTGCGGGAGGAGGGCAGTGGCAGGATAGAGACTGATCAAAAACTCACTGCTGCGCCGAAATTCTCCCACTTAAAGTAAGCTGCTTGGCCAAATGAAAACTTTTCCCTATCCAGGCACTCGAAAGGCAGACAGCCTCACCCCAGGTGGACGGTGCGGATGTGCCTCTGTATCCCTGAGGAGGTGCTGAGGACCTTTTCACAGTTCTTCCACAAACACTTGAACATCACCTTCATGGAATTCTGCAAAACAAAAAGGAGGGTCAAAAACCTCCCGCTTATTGCCAGGGGTGACTGCTGTGAATCGATTCTGGTAATGACCACTAGGTGGCACAATGGTTGAGGCAATGGACCTATAACCCAGTGGTTCAAAGATCAGGAGCAGCCCTGGTATTGGGGCTCTGAAACATAGACACCTCCCACAAATCCTGCTCTTTAAATGGGATAAAACTAAGCGGTTTCAGATAAACAGCGAGCTAATATTTTGTCAGAACTAATTCAGTAGCAAACCAGACTGCTGTTCATAATATATGTCAAATAAATCATTTTCATCAGTCTTCTGGTTAAACATGAAATCCAAAGAATGTTCTCCTTAAGAAAATTACACCAAGAGCTCACAAGATGTAAGATTATTTAAAACAAAAGTTACTATATATACAAATTATTAACCCTAGACGAAGAGGCCCAGTAAAAATTCGTTGCTAAACAGAAAAGTTACAAGGAAAAGCCACCATTCTCCTGCTCTGTTTAATAGGAGGGAAGGTTCCGGAATGAGGCCATGCACGCTGTGTCCAAGAGTTTAATTGGGCATGTTTATCAGGCCAGTCCGTTCGTTAACAATTAACGGCACGCTCCACACACACATGCAGCGCCTGGTGCTGAGGTCGCGACACAGGATGCCAACCCTTTCCCTGGTGTATGAGATGGACCCCCACCCCCCAACTCCAGGACCACCAATGGCTGAAAGTAAGTGTGTGTGGTGGGGGGGGGGAACAACTCTGTCGAAAAGCTAGCCTGTGAAAATAGTAACCCGATACAAAGGCAGACCAGACAAAGTCCCATAGACAAAACCTGGCAGTGGCACTTTCCGCCCTACAGTGCCTGCGGTAAATCTCAAAACAAACAGCCTGTCATGACACAGAGCCTCTAACTGCCCCCCCCACCTACCCTCTAAACACCCATCACCTTCTCTCATCATGCCGACTCATTCGAAAGGACGCCTACAGCAGCTAGACAACAGCCCCTGGGCACATTCCCTTTCGGCGAGGGGCTAGATATGTACCGGTGTTTGCCATCAAAAAAGTGTATCTGATTTTGGCACGGTTATGGGAAACAGCCAGCATCTCTGCGGAGAATTTCTGTGGGCGTGGCCATATTGTTTTCCAAAACTGCTCAGTCAGTGAGAAAAAACAACAGGACCGGTTTACCTGCTTCTAGCTTAACCCTGTCTGCATCGGGCCAGGCCAAACACTGCCACAGGTTGTGCTCTCTGCTGTAGGAAGGCTGCTGTTTCAGATATGGCTCAGAGAGAGGGGCTCCAGTGTGTGCAGAGGGAGAAGAGAGACATGTCCATGGAGCTGGACCCAGGAGCCTGAATTCAACACTCAGGGCCCATGATCAAAGACCTAAGACCTAAAACCCAAGTTTCAAGATCCAGGACACAGGACCACAGACCCAAGACCCAAAACCCAGGACCCAATACCCAAGAGCCAGCAACCAGGCCCAAAGACCCTAGAACTAAGACCTAGCACCAAAGACCCAGGACTCACAACCTAGAACCCATGACTCAGAAAACAGAACCCAAGAACCAAAGACCCAAGACCTAAGCCCCAGAATCCAAGACACACAACTCAATCCCAGGACCAAAGACCCAAACCCAAGACCAAGAACCAACACATAAGATCCAGGACCTAGGAACCTGTTTTTCATGTCTAATTGAAACTCGAATCTGCATTGCAATCAAGACTTTGCATTAATAAAAATATAAAAATATATCCAAATGTCCTAGACACAGAAAACAATTTGTTTGATTTTCCATCATGTCCTCAACCATCCAAGGATGATTCTCTGGCCGCAGCAAGGGATTTTTAAACAAAAGACTATTTAGCTACAGGTTTCCGTCATAGAATAAAAACAAAGCCGTTTCACTGTAAAATAATTATCTTAAAAGACAAGCAGGTCCATGTTTCCAATTGGTCAAATACCACAAAATTATTATGCTATTAATACGTAGTGTATTATGATATTAAATATTTTCTGTGGCTCATACTTTTGAATTCATAATGAGGGGAGTAAAGTGGCCCGAAAGGGAATGAGAAAGTCTTTATAGTCATGCTGGATTGCAGGAATCAGCCCTAATGAGGTTTTCCCATCAGCTCTTTTCTATTAATTTAGTCACATCTCACCGGTGAGCTCCTTACACGTTCATTATCTGCAGTCACAAGGCAGCTCCGAAACAGGCTCTGAGAAACGCCGGTATTTATAGAAGGCTGCGACTCGTCCCTGGGTTTCGCGGTCGTGACACTTGCACAAAGGGCCTGGCTGTTTGCACAGGGAGAGGCCTGTGGATTTGTGCACCAGACACAGAAATTACACCTTGGCCAGCTTGGATGCGGACCATGCCCGCTCCTATTTTGACTCCAAGTATGCCTCCGATTCCTGGGTTCCATCTTATTGGTCTAAGAGACTTGAGGTTGTACATGTGTTTGTTTGGGGGGAGGGGGCAGAGTTTGACGGAAACCACACCTGCACAGCGAAATGGTAAAGAAACGGGGCTCCAGAGCTTTGATACATGATGGCACGCCGAGGTGACGGGGATACAGAACGAAGGGAGAACCACAATTGTATATTATCCAAAGTAAAGTACATTTGAGAAAGCAGGGTCAGTCAGTCCCTGGTGCAATTGGGCGTCAAGGGCCAAGCTTAAGGTCCAAACAATGAAATCACTCTGCCTGTCACAGGACTTGAACCAGCAACCTTCTGATCATGGGCACATGTCTTAACCTGTTGAGATACACCCATTCCCCACACCCTGGGTGAGGGCTACTTCCACTGGGACCTGAGCACTTCCGGTGACAATGTCAGCCCAGATCAAGCATGGGGGGGGGGGGGGTGTCTCGCTGAGGGGCTCACTGCTCCACCCCACCTCACCCCACCCCCTTATCCTCCCTCTCCCCAAACTCTACCCACCCCTGAACGAATCTTTATTCGTTTTCATCTGCCAGGCCCAAACTGAAACAATACCATCTAATTACAGTCATCAGCAAAAAACAGATGATTAACAATTAACCTCTTGCCTTTGAGCGACAAGGAGAAGCTTGGAATATGTCAAATATGTGAATATTGCATCAACAGTGTAATGCTCTTCTTTGTCATATATATGCCATAATGTTACAGGCTAGGTTATTGATGGATTACTGAGTGTAATACAAAACTAATATATTTATCATATATATAGTCTTTACAAGCATTTATTATATACTGTTTTTAACTCTTGTGTCATGTATGTAATTATGTATTTTTTAATGAAACATTTGTTACATTACTGCTACTAAATTTTGTTGTGCTTACATAACCAACTCGCACAAAGACAAATACAAGTCCTTGATCCTAGATGTATACTAAAAACAGAAAATGTCCCAGAGCCAATGTGAAGAAGTGGTCCGTTCAACACCCCAACTAGCAACTTCATTTCTACAGTCAGCTCTGTATCATAGCAACCTCCTCTGAATAAGAAAGTTCAATGACCACAAGGTCACACCTCAAGATCACACCCAAGCTTACTGTATACCTCCCAGCACCTGGATTCAAGGTGTGGGCACCTTTGGCCTGAGTCACAACCCTAATAAGCCTGGGGTACCTTGCGTTTTCTGGGGATGGGGTCCTCGAATAAGAAGTGTGTGGTCTCAGACTCCTCCGCATTGTCGTCCCCCTGAGAAGGCAGCAGGAAGCCCTTGCTGATGTCGTTGGACAGCGGTGGAGATGGTGTGGAGGGCACCGACTGGTCACTGGCATCCCAACTCCAATTCCCACTGGTGGAGCTGCTGTAGCTGGCAGAGAGACACTCCTTCCAGCCCCTGTTGGCGGGTTCCGGTACTGCAGCTGGAGGAGAGTCAAAGGCTACATGTGGGTGAGCGTGTGGGTGGAGGATAAATTAATAAGAACTGTTGGAGTATTTCCCTATGACGGATGACTGGATAAATGCTAGATTACAATATTTATCTTATGCACTTTCTAAAATATGCAAAAAGGTAAAACTATAAGCATAAACTTAAAAATTATATAATAAACGTTTAAAGTTATAATTAAGCAGTTACCCCAACTCCATGTTCTTTGATTGGGGGAAAGAAACCAGTGTGTTGTGGGAATAATATGCGAACTCCACACCCGCACAGAGTGGAGGTGGGATTTGAATCTTTGAATGGAAGGTGTTAAGCTGCAGTGCGACCCATTGTGCGACTATGATTATTATTATTAGTTTACATGAGCTTCCTCCTGGTACTGAACTCCTCTCCACAGACAAAAACTCAGCAAAGGGTGGTGAGACACATGGACGAATGAGAAAAGCTCAAGGCTAACAGAACCACAACTGTGAAATCAAGATCACGACATCACTTTATAAACTCAGCAGCTACAGGGAAATGCCCACTGTAGAGGAGACGGCCAATCGGTCAGGACGGACAGGGCTACCTGGGGTCCCAGGAGTGGTGTTGAGCACCATGGGACTGCTGGACAGAGACGTGAGCACCGCGGCAGCCATCACCTCCTTGTCTGCGTGACCTGCTGCCTTCCTGTAGGATGACAGGAACACGGTTAGGGCACATACTCAGAAATAGAGGAAAAGAAAGAGGGATGGAGAGAGGTGCGGGGAAAACGAGAGTCTGAGACATGATGGTGGCCACCATCGACATCCACCTGACCAGGTGGGATCCCTGCCCACAGGAGACATGTTTTTTTCCCATAAACCCTCACTGACGCCAACGGGGCCCGGGGCCAGACTTACGGCAGCTCCAGAAAAGGCCCGGCTCGGCGATAAACAGGACGGCTGATGCATTTATTTGGTCTTTTCTACTTGTTTGTTGCCAGTGATGGAAAATTCCAGAAGCATAATAAATAGTTCTGTATGTCCCCAGTGCACTTTCTCTCGTTTCCTCCCTGAAGCGGCATGAAAACAGGCTGCGCTCCCCCACCCGGACCCCTCAGCTGGGGCAGGGGGTGCTGTTTGTTTATGGGGGGGGGGGGGGTTAAGGGGATGGCTGTAATAGCAAATTGTGATGGTGGAGTAAAAGGTTGCTCACTGGCAGTTATCAGAAAGAGAGAGAGAATAGCGACCAGTCATGGATGCAGCAGAAGCCTGCCACTATCTTGGATTAACCACTCAGTTCCATTTGATTCAATTAAAGTTCTGTAGTTGTGCTAAATGCATACAGCATCCATTGACCAGTACATTTACCATATACATAAAGAAAACTGCAATAAGTAACATCAATCCTTCCTCTAACCACTTGCATAGGATCCAGGGGGTGAGGGATGGCTGTACCAGAAGGCAGGGGTACACCCCAGATGGGACACCAGTTTAGGAGAAGTGTATATGGAACATGGGTGGGTTAACCTGACTGCAAGTCTTTGGACTTCAACAGGAGGAGAACACACAAACTCCAAACGCACAGAACGGAGATAGGATTTGAACACACAACCTTGGAAGTGTGAAGCAACAGCACCACCCGCTGAGCCAGCACCCATCCGTCCCTGATAAACACTACAAACTTCCTCTTTTTCCGGGTTCCACTTGGCTTCCGGGGAAAGGAACACACACACACACACACACAAACACAAACATACACACCCACATAGATTAGGTATCGAAATCTTTGTGGGGACTCTACATTTATTTCTTTGGGCATAACCCTAATCCCAACAATGACAACATTAACTTCTACCCAGCCATAATTACTCATTACAGATATGAGGTTTCCCTTGTAGGAAATGGAAAAAAGTCCCCACAAGGAAAGAGTATCAGGTTTTTAATCACATTGTGGAGGGGGGGGGGGGGGGGGGGGGGACAGACAGACAGACAGACACACACACAAAAACACACACACACACACACACACAAACACACACACACACCACC
>JAAGVU020000038.1:21520660-21560891 GCA_011763525.2 Mormyrus iriodes
CACACACACACACACACACACACACACACACACACACACACACACACACACACACACACACACACACACTCTCACTCTGGGGCCTACAGCCCCAAACAGCATGGTGAGGTGAACCGGGAGGTCTCCGCATTAAAGGGGAAGAATTGCTTTAAAAAAAAAAAAAAAAACCTAGCTCCCGTGCCCGGCTGTGTTACATAAGCAGACGCCTGCCCCCCCAAGCCATAACAGCACTCTCATCCATATTCGGGAGGGGGGATGGGGGGGATTAAACAGACAGCCCCCACAGCATTGCGAACGAGCGTCCCTCTGTAGGCCCCGCCCGCAAGTTGGCCCGCTCTCTTTTGTGCGCTGCCCCTTTAAGAGATACGCACTGGAGCCACTTCAGCCCCCGCCCCCAGACCGCTGCACTACACAACCAGACCAAACTGGTTTGGTCCACGCTGCAGAGCCAAGCCGAGCACTTGGCAGAGCTCAGCAGAGTCTAAACGCTGCCAAAACCCTTCTTTTTTATTTTTTTATTTTTTACTGGGTCAACTTCCAAATATCACACAAAACAAGGGCCGGCCCAGCAGCCGACAGCACACAGTGGATAAATAAAATATGAATAATTTTAAAAACGCCGACGCCGCAGCGGACTGTTCTGTGAAAGCGACCCCCCTCCCCCCTCTGTGCCTGCGTCCCGCTCCGGGTTTGACACACAGAGCCTCCAATATCTCGTGCGTTTTCAAAACTTTTTCCTTGTGGGGGAGGAAAAAAAAAAAGAGAGCAGCAACCTGAGACATGCAGCCTGCAGAAGGCGCCAGGATGGAGCACGTGGGGGGACGGCGGCCGCGTGGCCAGGCGCACTGCCGAGAGAGAGGCTGACAAAAAAAGGATTAAAAAATTAAAAACCAAAAGGCGACACGCAGACGCCCTGGAGGTCCTTGGCCGTAACGCCTGACAGGGTGTCACGTCGCCCTGTGTTCTGGAGTTAGCTACGCACGCATCACCACAGCAGCGTTTCCGTGCCAACCGCCCAGGGAACATGCTCAGCCATGGAACCTAACTTAAAGACCTCGCCGTAAATCGATCTCCGTTAAAACGATTTGCAGCCGATTTGACAATGCCGACACCCCCCCCCCCACGAGTCCACTAGCACCCCTAGCCTGCTTTTCTTTATCTAAGTAAAGCAAAGCCCCCACTCACTCACTCCAGTCCACCCCCAGATCCGCCAAAACTGAGCTGCTGCAACTGCCAGTAACTCCCCTGAGGTCTCAGCACCCCCCCCCCCCCAGGGCTAAATGATACCGTCCATGGTGTGTGTGTGCATGCCCGCAGACATTTTCAGTACTCATTCACTCAGGATGCTTTTACTGTGCCATTGTTTGCAGCATTCATTCTAAAGTCAATCATAATGCACATTTAATGTCCCATTCTTTCAAACACCCATTCTTCACTTCCTGCTTATGTATGTTTTTCTGAACCTATTTCAAGGACTCAGTCTTCAGTTTCACTCAATGTGTATTTACTGTCTTACTCTGTGAAGTATTCATTCTAAACCACTGTTCTGAGTAGTCATTATTCAGTTTCTCTAAATGTGTAAATACTGCCCCATTCTTTTGAGTACCTACCTTCAGTTACACTGTGTATTTACTGCATTATTTTATGCAGTACTCGTTCTTCAAATTCTCTCAATATGTATTTACCGTCTAACTTTGCAGAGAACACTTTAAGCAATTCTCTTGACTGCTCATTTTTCAGTGTCCCTGTGTGTATTTACCGTTTCACTCTGTGGAATACTCATTCTATGCTATTCTTCAGTTTTTCCAAATGTGCCATTCTTTTGCATACTCAATCATCATTTACACTCCTTTTGTATTTATTGTATAATTCTGTGCTGTACTCATTCTTCAGGTTCTCTCAATATGTTTTTTCTGCCTAAGTTTGCAGAAAACTCATTCTACCTAGTTCTCATTCCTCAGTGTCACTGCATGCGTTTACTGTCTTGCTCTGTGGAGTACTCATTCCACGCCATTCTTTCGAGTACTGATTCTGTGTAATTACCACTGTCTACACGGCATGCCGTGTGATGGACAGCCCCCCTTTCAGTCTTAATGGCGGGGGCTCTTGCTGAGACTCGTCCTTCCCTTTTAAAGCTAACAACGCAGATCCACTCTGTCCGCGGAGCACCGCGTGGGCAGGGATACGCTTGGCTCAGGCTGGAGCACAGGAAATCAGCTTCGATGAAAACGGACAAAACAAAAGGACAGAAAAAATGAGAACGGTGTGGGCTGAGAGCCGCGGGACACTGGAGACTGCTTCGAGATGTTTGAGTGGCTGTAGGGAGAGGCACACACCAGTGCAACCCTGAGGGGGTGTGCAGCAAGGGGGCAGGGGGCGGGGGGTGGTTTGAAGTGCAGGCTTAGATGCTTTCTCCCATGCTGGGGATCACTGAGGCTGCAGACAACTGACATGGGGATTGAATCAACATCCACACAGTTCGCTTCACACGAACACACCCATCGGCCCAATTCCTTGAAACACATGTCAAAAACCCAGGCCCGTTCGGACATTTCCATACAGCTTGGTGTGCAAGAAGCAGCGGCCTCCCTTGACAGGAAACCCTGCGCAATGTTCCGGCAATTTCCAGATCCCGCTCTGCCCGGAAAGCCTCCCCGATTTAACCAACGCTTAACCCTGGATTCACAGTAGTGAAAATGCACTTTCCTTGAATAGGGTGCTCCAGTCCCCCCTCTGGAGTCCGGATCCGGTTAAGTGAACCTGCGAGGTCTGGAGGAAGAGGCGAAGGGCATGAGACAGGCAGCCGCCAGGGTGCGAGCTCCAGCAGGCAGAGAGGAGAGCTGCACCCCGCCCCTCCACCCCCACCCCACGGCTGTGAGTGTCAGGCGATAGCCGGCTTAAGTAAACAAGCCAGCCGGCGCGAGATAGGCCTCCCGAGGCGTGGGTTGATTAAGCGGCTGTGCTCCTATTGGCTGGAGCGCCGCCAGTGGGCCGCGAGCAGGCAGCCGGGTAACAGGCGGGCAGGCCCTGGCACTCTGGCTGCTGCCCGAGCCCCCACAGGACGGCGCTGTGCCAGGTCCCCTGCGGGGACTGGAGGGGGGGGGGGACGAAAACAGGGCAGAGAAAAAAAGAAAAAACAAAAACGAAATGGGCGGCGGCAAGCCGGCCAATGAGAGCCTAGCGCTGCCACCTACCATAGGTGTGTATGTCTGAGCGCGTCTGTACCGACATGGATTGCGTCGTGCCCCCTCCCTGTCCCCCCCCCCAGCTATTTCCCTGAAAATGGCCAGAAAGCCTCCTAAGCTTAGCAATAACTTTATTCCGCAGCCTGAAAAGACCAAACAAACATCATGTGCACGAAAATCAGGCATCCTGGGCAAACATATAACAGCTGCTAACGCACACGGATGCTGCTGTCAGTGAAATACAAAAAAGGAATGAAAGCGGAATGAATGATCAAAAGAGAGAGAGAGAGAGTGTAAGGGAGCTAAAGGAGAGGCTTGGGACCGCTTTGGGGCCACCATTAAGCTGGGTTTAGCTGGCAGAGTAAGGAGGACCAGAATTAAGCAGAAAGGACAACACAAGAACTCCAGTAACTGGCACACCCACTTTGGACCCGCCCACTTCTGGCTCCTCCCTTTTCCCCAGAGACAGAGGCGGAGCTTCTTCACAAAGGAGCACCATCATTGGACCACAGACAACTGCTCTGGTCCACTAAACATCAGCACTGCTTCAATTAAGGAAGTGCGTCGTTCAACCTACATTTGAAAATAAATACATATAAATAAACACATAAGATTAAAAAATGACAGCAGCTACCAACCCATAATATTTCTGAAGCATAATTAATGATGAATATTTTAAATATTGATATTTTTTTCCATTATTTATTTGCTGCATATTAGTTAAACTGCTATTTATATCACCTGTTTGGGCTATTTATGTTAATGCACGTCGTTTTGGCCCCTCCACCAGCGAGCGTTCATGCTGGTATCCTCGGGGGCTCTCCAGTTACCCCCCCACATTCCGAAGACGTGCCATCCCAGACTTCCAAACCCCCCCTCCCTCCCGGCCCACGTGCCCACTGCATGCTCTTGCACCTACTGGACATACGACCCACGTTTCCCAAGGTCGTCCCCAGACCACCCCCCCCACCCTCACCCCATCACAAGCAGTGTCACATATCAGGGTCACAAATGAACCCTGATTTTTTTACGTGTTCAAAATGTCTTTCTCTCAACTTGTAAACCGCACGTTAGTCTCAAGTCTCCAGGCTCCAGGCCACATCTAGCCAAATCAAAGTCACCACCTTATAAAAACTTTTTAAACATATAGCTAAGCATACAGCATATAGCTTTAACCATATAGCTACATAAGCCAGGATAACCACGACAGACACATTACATGTCGAAAATACAGACTTCCCCGAGCAGTGATGGGTCTAAAAGCGAGCCCGTCGCAGCCTTATTTGACGTCTCACGTTATACACAACATCGCATAAGCTGATAATGTTTACCTTCAGGGGGCTGTATGAGCTCCTGCAGTCAGACGGCCCCCGGGAAACACGGTGCTATATTTAACGAGCGGCTCAGGTTACTGGCACGGCGCGCCTTTAACGCACCCTTCACGCCAAGGCCGCGTGCTCGTGCTGGGCAGAGCCGCGTCTGACCTGGGGCCGGGTCCTCTGGGTTCCCCTCCAGCTGTACCTCCCCCCCCGACATGGAGCTCACGTTTACTGTGAAGATGGTCTCTCCTCAACAGTCAAACAGAAAGAAGCGGGACAATCGTGTGGACTGTGAACGTTCGGGCGACCGCTGAGCAGGCCAGCCCCTCCCAGTCCGGGACCGGCTCTGTTAAAATCACTAATAACTCTGTATTCTATAATCTATATATTAATTACACATCCTGCCCCAGCAATTTCATGCCAAATTTACACAGTCTCTTGCCACCAATTACCATTCTTTTATCTGTCTTAAAATGTCATTTCAACATCACGTTTATACATCTCGATATCTATATTATATTTTTTACTTTTCATTTGCGCTATGACCGACAAAAGCGAAATCTCACCTCGGTGTATGACCCATGCATCATGTGCCTGAATTTGACAGTAACAGATACTTTGGACAGTTTGTAACAGCATGTCTGCCTGCAGGTCATGCTTTATGCATCTCAGCATTCCCTGTACTCACATGCACTCTTGTCCTTTATACATTTATTATGTTTATCATCTACAAATGCACACTGTACATATTAATGCACGCTGTATGTATTAACCGGAAAGTATGTGACAGTTGTCTTGCCCTAACTGTGTGGTGTGTGTATCTGCTGTCTGCATGAAAGTCACAGACAGCTGCAGAGAAATTTGCTGTGTGTGAGAACATATTTTGACCAATAAACCTGATTCTGGTTCATCTAGGAAGCTCTGCCTCCCCGTTTACACACCCATCCTTACTTATTTACACATCAAACACGCGTGCCAAAGACACCACGGTGTGCACACCTACCCCACCCCTGGCGTTCAGCCCCCAACCGATGCCCATTGTGGTGTCTCACATGCACTTGACCATATCCCCCCCCCACCCCAAATCTCAAAAAAACCCCAGGAGCCACCAGATCCCTGCTTTTCAGCTCGGAGGGGGAATGCCAGCCTCGGATTTTCAGGAAGTCAGTATGTGTCACACTTTCTAGCAGAAGGGGAAGAGTCGCGTCGTAATGCAAACCGTCACATCAGCGGGTTTCATCGCGTTTTCCAGGGCACCGGTTCAGTCCTTTTTGCACCGAGAGCTCGACCAAAAATAAAAAATGAAGTACAGCTGCATTCTTTGGATGCCAAAAGCTCGGGATTATCAGTGTGCTGCCGTTTACTGGAGCCTGAGTGAGGAACAGGCTTGAAAATGGACCATAGTTGGCCAGGAAAGGCAAATTTTGAGATGTTACAGTGCATCTTCTGCAGGCTTCTGGAGGGAATGTAGCCAAGGGGGGGGGGGGTCAATAGGAGTTACTTTCCGCATTTTGCTCCCTTCAGAAGATATTACCCCTGTACCACGGTGCAAACATTCAAGGCAACAGCTAACGCTGTTGATACTGGTACTACAGTTATTACTAGTGCTACTAGGAATGTTATGTGGTAAACAGCTGTTACTTTAATCATGACTGACATTACTCTCCCACTAATACTAGGATTAGTACTTCTGTTCCCATTATCTTGCCACTAGTTCCTTATACTATTGAAACCAGTTTATTTGCACTCTCCATGCCCATGGTGTGGACAGTGTCTTTCTAGATGTCAATTTAGAAGTTTCATGCTGCAGAAAATCATTCCCCCCTGACGTGTATGAGGGGCAGGAGACCCTGAAATTAAGGGTGGATGGGGGAACGGGGGGCTGAGGAAAGCCATGTAGGGCTTCTCTGTCTCTCCCCAGGTCCGTGTTTAAGGAGGTCCATCCAGCCAATCAGGGTCCACATACAAAACCACCTCGACCAATGATGTGTTAGGCCCCCCCCCTTCTCCTAAGCTGAAACATCCCTATCTTCCGGCACTAAAGTGTCACTTAAGGGTCCAAGTGAAGTGCACCCCAAAGAACGATGGGTTGAGGGTGCTGGCTCCCCAACCCCGCCCCTTGTCACTGGGACAGCATGGCGGGAGCGGGGGGGGGGCATCCCTGGAGGAATGCGCGTTACTCTGCCTCCTCCTTGTCCTGCTACGCTCCTTCTCTCCCTCGCTCCCCTGCCCTCGGGCTATGCTCTTCCCCTCCCCCACCCCTAATTATAGCAACTGCCCCCCCCAATCCCCTCCCATTCCCTCCCCCTCATGTTACATAATACCTCTCCACAGTGCAGATCACTCCCCCCCCCAGTGCTAGTCCACAGCCAGGCCGGTTTTCCGCCCATCTTCGGCCAACACGCCGCTCCTGAGCGGGATTTACAGGCAGGAGGGGGTGGGTCGGTTTTTGGCCAGGCTTTGTGGGATTGAAAAGCAGGGTTGATATGACACACAGATGGGCGGCTGTTTGTGATGAAAAAGAGGGGAATAGATGCTGCTTTTGCCTCCAAATTTAAGCCCCCCGCCCCCAAAGCCCCGTCTACAGCTGTACAAAAGCCACGACGGGCCCTGATCCGGAGGACAGCTTACATAATCAGTCACAGAATGCTATAACGCTCCCCACCAGCAGGAAGTCAAGTGGAAACTGGAAAAATAAGCCACAAGAACCTTTTTTTTTTTTAACACATGTATCAAAGCCTCAAGGTTAAAATGTAACTATGGAAACGGCTTGACCAATGAAAACAGAGTTGCCACTTTAAACCTGGTTCAGAGTAACCAAGACACCTCACCTGCCCAGACACGAGGGGATACACACACACACACACACACACACACACGTCAACATGACATGGCATTCACCCGTCATTACAGTAACTTGCAAATTTAATATTAATTTATCTAATTTTGATTATGTAAAATCATACATCTGCGTAACTATTAAGAATTTTACTTTATTTTTACTTTGTGTTAGCTATCCTCAGCTAAAACTCAGCACAACAAAATAACACTGCGCCGAATGCGTCGCATTCAAACAGCCACTCTCAAAGGTTATTATCTCGTTTATAAATAGCTACACCAGCTGAATGACAGCATTTAAAGTGCTAGTTGGACGTGGGGGCCATCGGTATGCTGCTCCGTCATGGGGGGCTAGCCGCAGAGAAGCCGCGTGAATAATTGACAGACGCGGCTCGTTATCAGAGCGCGAAGCCGGCCGTAAACAAACAGAGGGTATCATGTAGCATCGAGAGTGTGGTGACGGCGCCTTTAGCATTAGCGCCTGGCCGCACCACTTCCGCTGAATCACAAGCACGAAATAATAACATTAATAAGAATAAGCGACGTAAACGAAAACAGCAGCTGCCATGGGTCGTGGCGGGAGGCCGCGGCGTCGAAGAGCGCCGGCAGCAAATGCTAACCGCCCTGCCCCAACTGCGAGGCCATTGCGATTATGTAATACTCGGTTGAGTGCTGATAATCCAAGTTTCATACACTCTTTCCATTATCGTTATCCCTCGCCACCTCCAAATGCTGAAGGGTGAATTTGACAGAACCCCACCTGTCCCAGTCGTCCGTGAACAGAGCCAAGCTGGACAAAGGGATCAAAGGAGCCACATCTGCCCCCTTCCCCCCCACTTAAAGCCCTGACCCACCAGCGACGTCATTCCAGCTGCCTGCGGTTCTGCAAAACATCCCGGAAGCCGACCCTCTACAAATCGCCTGCACTCAGACGCCATATTTATTATATTATAACATTATACTCCAAATTAGGTATAATACGGCCATCCATCCACCTTCTAAGGCTGCCTATCCAGTACTGGGCTGCGGTGAGCCTGGAGTCTGTCCCAGGAAGTTCAGGGGATGTGGGACACCCTGGATGGGATGCCAGCCCAGCACAGGCCGTGTGCACACACACAGACTAATGGTACTTTAAAGACTCCAATTAACCAAACTGGCGTGCATGGAAAGCATGGAAACTCCATGAAAAAAAAAAATCAAACCCACAACCCTAGGGGTGTGAGAGAGCAGCCACCCACTGTGCCAAGGTAAGATGACAAACTCCTATTATGAAACAGCCAACAAAGGTGAATAAAGCCCCACAAGCGCCTGACTGTGTAGCCAGGTGTCAAGCGGTGAAATGCCAGCAGGAATCCTGAGTGGTACACACATCAGCAACTCCCTCCCCCACTGAAGATCACTTCCTCCCTGTATGGTTAAACCGAGGTCACAGAGCTGACCTGCCTCTGTTTGGGGCATCCCTTCGGGTGACATGTGGCATGTACGTTCAAATCTGTCCCTGAAGGAAGAGGAGGAGGACTCCAGTTTCTGCAGATCATGACTTTGGGACCTGCCGGCACTGTGCTGGATTTTTTTTGGGGAACAGGAGGCATCAAAGTCGTGCCCTAGAGTAAATAAGTCCGACTGGAAGCATAAAGTTTAAACAAGGCTTTTTGCTCAGATGCACCAGCAGGATATGAGCACGCTTTCCGCAGAAGTTACCCCTCATGTGATGAGGAGTCACGATCGTATGCATGCGCCTGTTATTTCAGTAAAAGGAGGAAATAATCCACAGATGGCTGTTTTTTATAAAGTGCGGGTGAATTTAACAGCACGTACGTATAAATGTTTGTAAAATCCCATGCATATCTTCTAAGGAGCCAGTCCAGTTTCTAGGTCCGGGCCCGAAACCATAAAGTTGGCATTCGCACGCCGGTGCAACGGTGAAATGGCGATGATTAAAAACTAAAGCCTTCTCTGTTATTTCCTTCCTTGGTGCATTGATGAAGCGCAGATTATTTTGGTACTTCAACTGAAATACATGTAGCACAAAAGTAATCATGATAATAAAATGAAACATACTTAACATGCGGTTTGCAGGCGTTTAACGTGGTTTATTGCAGCCCTCAGACTGTCGCCGCTGCAAATGTGATTTTCTTCAAACCTCGTTTCTTCCTAAAATTGCAGGCTCACTTAAGCCTTTCCCTTAGTTTCCTGTGTTTGTCAAACACAAACGTGCCATTTCGCGATTTCCCAACATGTATTTTTTTCTATTTTATTTTTTATTAAGGAGACATTTCCAAAACGAGAAGAACTCAGCAAAGGGCATTTTATGACCCTCACAGGGCCAAGCCTGACATCCCGACCGACGTTTTAAACTTTACGATCTCCTTGTACATCAAAAGCTTTTGACTCCCCCACCTTGTCTTATTTCCAGTTAAAACGAACGGTGTTGCCCCGAAACACTATATGACGGTCACAAGCATTATTTAAGGGAATATATCTTTCCTCATTTTAGAATTACACTCTGCTTCTTTAAAGCCCCACACCACATGCTTTCAATTATTAAGTGTCCTGAGCTGTTAAGTGCTGATAAGGGGAAAATAGCATGATTTGCTTTAAATTACAGACACCTGATGGGCTGCACTGAGGTCATATGTCCCCACTCCAACTAACATATGCAATATGTCCCGGGGGGGCACCATAGGCTACTGAAAGATATACAGCAAATATCACAACAATTACACACACACACACACACACACACACACACACACACACACACACACACATATATGTGTATACATACATACACACACACTCACATGCACACAAATATACATAAGACACATATATGCATTATATATAATAATATATTATTAATATACCATTGTGGCCGACTTTGGTACAGAAAAGGTAGAAAATCAGAAATCAGATTGTGTTGCTTGGTCCTGGGGTCTGTGAATCTGAACCAAAGAGACTTACACGGCCGCAGAGTAACATGGTTAAGAGTTTTGAGACCATCCTTTCCAAACCGGCGACTAAGTGTAAAGCTGCATAGTGTGTGTGTGTGTGTGCGCGCGTGCGTGTGCGTGCGCGCGTGCGTGCGTGACCACTCAAGCTCATTTCAAAGCCATCCAAAAAACATACTGTGCCATACCCTGAGCCAAACCTACAATTCTGGTTCCTGGGGGGGGGGGACGTATAATAATTAAGTTATGTACAAAAAAAAAACTAATGTTTCTTTCCTGCCTGAAATGGTGTGCTGGATCGTGGTGGGAGGGGCTGGCAGGGTGAAAGAGGAATGAGGGCTATGGGGAACCTGCCAAATTCAGTCAGCTTAGATGTTTGTGTGACAAACTTTGGAGCAGGATGGTCCCCGAGTGAGTGACTTAATGAGTCGTCCTTCATTATTTATTAATAGCCGCTTCTATCAAAAATGGATTAACACTCGGATCAAGGTTGCCCTAGGTTACTTGTGCCAGGAACCATAGATAAGATGAGTATTAAATGTATAAACAAATAGGTTTTCAGGATGGGCTGCATCATGGCCACCCCCATCGTCATGTGACTGCCCTTGTCCACTCAGGAAGTCCTTTGATGTAGTCATGTGACAGCAGTCAACGATCCATCAATGTTGGTGCCAGAGCAAACAATATGGCTAGGGCTAGATTATTTTTACGGCTCTCCCGAAAAAGGCCTCTGACTTCTCTTGAATAAATTCTACCTCCATTTCAAAAAGGGGTGGTCCCGAGCAGGGCGAGAGACGGGCAGCGCTAATAAGAGTCAATTACTGCAAACAAGGTGGCGGTAACGCTATCAGACGCATGCCGCAAAGCGGCCCGTGTGAGTTGCACAAGAAGCTGGGAATGCTCCTCCCGGGACTTATCGACGGGAATAAGATATGAAGCAATTACCCACGACTGGAGTGAAAAGTTCAAAGAGGCAGGGCCAGCAGCTCCCAAGCTGGCCTCGTTGCCCCCCACACCACATTTTTGTACTCCACTGCCGGCAGACCAGATTCTACCAGGCTGAAGCCATGGTGGATGAGCTGCAAAACAGCTCTCCATCTTGGGACTCGGAAAGCCCCTGGTGAGGATCCTTTATGGTCCTCCCACAAACTGTTTTTCATTGCTTGCCAAAAACAGAGGGACGGCTGCCGTATTCGCTACACATATCCGCAGCACTTCGACAGACATATTTCACACAATGACACAAACGCAGCTCAAAGGTAAATCTCTCAAATTTACCGGGACCCAAAAAGGAAATTCTGCTCATTTGGCCTTCACCTCGAGAATCACAGCGATTCTGGTATGAATACCGGCTTTTACACGCAGTGTCCCTTTTATCTGCCTCATAAACTAGCTTTTAACAGTCCCAACTGTTAATAGCGTTAAGGTGCTTAATTGCTGGGTCTGGATTAACTAGGTCTAGAATGTTTTATTACAATCTTAACTTCAGTTTACAGATGGAATTACATGCAGAGGCACCGTAAAGGGGAGAATGTTCCAGAACGATTCCGGGGGCCCCTGATTGACAGGGGCCCTAAAAAATTTGGAACATAATGATTTGGTCTGGGTTGGGGGCCCAGTATGATATACTTTCACAAGGCACAAAATCACGGCGCGCCCCTGATTATATACAGGCATTTTTAGACACTTTCGTCAATTTTAGAAGGTTTGACTTAAGCAGTGTCCTGCCTGGTTTTATTAGTACTTTGGGTTGTTTTTAGGTAATCAATGGGGCATGGCTATGAAAAAAAAACAAGGAAACCAGAACAAAATAGGATGTTAAATATGATTAACATTAAAATCACAGAATCTGGTATTGCCACAAATTCAATATACTAATAACTGAAGAGGTTTCAATCAGTAACTGGAGCCTGTCTATCTCGCATTCTGAATGTAGCGTAATGTAAGAGGTGGCACTTTGTAAACATCTCTGATTCCCATCCAAAATCACAGTCAGCCAATGAGTCAAAGACCTCATCAAGCCTAGATTTCAACATGAATGCGTCTCTAATCGAAACATCATCCTCCTCATGTTTACACAGATTTTGCTCCAGTATGCAACTGAACACTGGACCAAGATCTCATACCACTGACTGAATGCAAATTTTCTCACCCTTGAACCAAGAGACGTGAATAGACAGCATCTCCAGGAATGTGGTCCTTGCAACTCCCAAACTCACATCCCAGGGTACCCCAAAGGCGCTTCTGGCCGATCTACGGCTGATAGGCGCAACAGAGTAACGTCTTGACATGTGTGACCATCTTCAGAAGACGAGTCGAAGAATCGAAGAAACCATAACCTGCATTTTTTCGAGCCACCTAACCCACGCGTGAGGCAAAAATCCCAATAATCTAAGTGATGCAATGGCTTAAACCCAGGAAATAATTCTGAACATTGCAAAAAAAAAAAAAAAAGTGGAGGAAGACAGTTTAAAATGTCTTCAAAAACAATCAAGTCCTAAACTTAAACATACCTGCTGTTATCGATGACCTGAACAGGGAGTATCTTACAGAGTGACTGGATTAACCAGAGTTTAAAGGGAAAGCCTGCTCTAAAACATGAAGAGAAACCAGGGGACGCATCAGCTGGTAGTCAGGTTATTAAAAAAGAGCTTCGAAACGTCAAAGACTTTGCGGTACAGCTCAGAGAAACATCCGAGCACAACATCTGAGCTCTGGGCCACCAGAAAAAAAAAAAATTTAAATTCAGCGGGATTTTATTTCTAGAAAATGTGGCTGGTCCCTTTTCTCTCTCTCCCTGGAGGCATACAATTATCCTGAACAGCACATGGTAAATATAGACCTCCATTATTTATGCGAGAGGATTTGTGCCGGTCTAAACTGGCGCAAACTGTCCAAACGATAGTAACAAGGGCTTCGAAATGGCTCAGTGAGCGTAGAAAACAGCAAAATACACAAACACCAGCCCTAACTGCCTCTGTGCCTCCGTATAGCATTAAGTTCATTTTTCAGGCCCCCCAGTGCAGCAAAAAATTCACATAAATAATAAAAAAACACCTCTGAACCGAAACAATCATTCGGCTGAAAAACATTACCCAATAACAGCGGAGGCCAGGTTATATTAAACGATCCTTCACAGTTACTTCACACCCTGTGTCCAAAGTCCTGTAATATTCCTGCCTACATCAATAGTGAATCCCATTTCTAGTGCAAAAGGGTACTTCTCAACGACCACCAGTATTTGCTAAAATACATATATAATTTGGAGAGAGACAAAGGGTCGTTGAAGCTGCTTGTGTAGAGCTCAGCAGCTATCTTGCAGAAGATGAGCACATTTATTTATTCAGCAGACAGTTTCATCCAAAATGGCATACGATTGAGAAAGCAGAGGCCAACTCTGGGGCAACTGGGGGTTAAGGGCCTGGCTCAGGGACCGAATGGTGAAATCACCCTGGGATTTGAACCGGCGACCATCCGATCACAGATCCGAGTCCTAAACCTCTGAGCCGCACACTGCCCCACATGTAGCTAGGAAAATGCCCACAAATATTCTCTAAAATTACACAGTTAAGAAACCACCTCTCCTGGTCACATGGCACAGGATGGTTACGCAAACAAACACCACTCAGGCCAGAGAACAACAGGCACACCGGAGATGTGTGGGGTAGGCTAGCAGTTATGGCTAGAACCCTACGCAGGCAAGATGGCAAAGCCCGATCCCGGCCGGGGTTTTTAGACGCCAAAGCGTCCATCATTGCCGCATGAGCGAATGAATGAACAGGCCTGACTCACACTACGCAGAACGACAATGCGGAACAGATGGACAGGTTTATAGAGCTTCTCGAAAAAAAGTACTAATGAAAGACAGGAGAAGGCGGAGAGGGAACGCATGGCTGTACCCCGCCGCAGACGGGGGTGGGGGGTAGGGGGAGAGAGACAGGAAAGGAGGACAGAAATGGATAGCGAGAGAGAAATCCGCATTTTCGCCAAAAGCAGAGCTTGGGAAAGACTCACGTTTCCAAATCGCTTTTAATGATGTGTTAGGCAGAATGTTTAGAAATGGAAGGATAAGGTAACTTCATCCCCGCAAACTGTGCAAGGCTGCATAAGAACGAACGGAGACATATTTACAAGTTTGCGGTGGAAATGTGTGTCCTGTCGTTTAATAAAACGCTGATGAACAGTATTGCTAATCATAAAAGAAGCCGGACAGAATGAATAGCACTAATTATTGTGAATGTAGTATGCAAAATATATGCAATGCAACAACATACAATCTGTGTTGCAAATTATGTACAGCATGTATAAATACAACTAACCTATATTTTGTATACAAAGTGTAGCAAAACACAACCTGTGTTTCGTCTTATAAAAGATAGATAAAAAGATCAAGAAAATAAAAAGTTTAACAAACTGCCAACCAGAAAATCCATTAACTTGGTTGAATTTTTTAAAGAACCGGATTTTTCTTCTGCCGCACTCTGAGAAAACAAGGCACATATCCAGACTGTAAAAGCAGACGGTGAATGTGCAGAAAACCTCCAGGTTGTCCGTGTGAAAGCAGCGGCTCTGTGGTGCAAGACTGGAAAGCATCCAGAGACTAAACGCTGAAGGTGCTAATCACCAGGGAATGTCTTGAACATGTAGCACACTGTGGATGTTCTTCCACATGGTCGCCGTAGATACCGGTGGGGCTACCGACGGCCCCCTTTCAACGGGAGTGGAGCCCATGCGCACATGACTGTGGAGAACATGGCAGTTTGGTCCATGAGGGAGTGACCGCCATTGAACCAAATTGTGTTCACCAAATTGGGCTTAATGTTCTGCTGAAATGCTTGTAACCGATGAAGTAAGAAAATTTTGGGGGCGGGGGCATCCCATTAGGAAGTGAAGCCAAGCCTTTCTGAAGAGGGGGATTACCGTGAATCCCTCCTAATCAGCTGTCCAGCTCTCCTCCCGGACCTCCAGCCCACGTTCTCTCCGTCAGCGGTTGCCGTCTTTGTGAGGAAGGTTGAGGACAAACCTGAGAACTGAGCTGTGATTGGTGGACAAGATGAGAAGATCTTAGGCAGGAAGCCAGTCAGAACAGGGCTCTGCGCGGAGGCGACACGCGAGGGCACAGGGGGCGGTGGGGGCAAAGGGGGTACAGGAAGAGCCCCTAAAGTCTTTGGGATGTGACATTATCAGTAAAGTAAACAACTACATGAAAAATAAAATGAAATTAAGCAAAATACAGGTACTGATAAGGCCTAACACCCCCCCCCCCCGAGTAAAGGACAAGGACTACGACTTCCTCCCCCCTTTTGGCCGATTTTAGTGACACGACGACCCCTGGGGAATGTAGCAAAGACGCAGTATCTGCGGCAACCAATTGGCAGAAGGCGCACCGTATAGCACATCACTTCCTGTCGGCACTGTGGCATGGCAGCGAAACATGGGAGGGGTGCATCCATCCCAGAACTTGGGGGGAGGCGAGCAAAACCAGGAGGCCCAACAAAGAGGAACAAGGAGGAAAGGATGGTCAAGAGGAAGAGGGGGGAGCGAGGCACTGAACCTCCTAAGCACTAATAAGTTCTGACTCTAGTAACTGTCACAACAGTAATTATCATGGATTATATAAGTGCATTAGTCTGGTTATGAGACTCATAAAATGTTCAGCTGGGCTGCACAAGATGTTTCCTCTCGAGCAGGGAGAGGGGACCTTCTCGCAAAGCCGGGCTGCGGGGCAGGCGGCCAAGGCAACACGATCCGGCCAGGGCGGCCTCGCCCAACATCGCACGCATGCGCCCGCCTGCACACAGCCCCGGCCTTGGGAAGGCCACCACCAAGCCCCCAAGCCCCCCCTGGGGCACGCATGGCTCTCCCCACCTCCTGACACTCCTCCAGGCACGCTGAATTCAGACCCAAAATTAAAGACTCATGGCTACTGTCCCACCACTAAAATATAGCGGGAACGTGCACTGGAGGGGCAGCAATCACCATACTGACCAGTATCTGTTGCCGGTGACGAGAGCTCCGTGCCGGGGAAGCAGAATAAATATGTAGAATTGAACTGAATATATTTATGAGCCCATACCATGATAAAAATCACTGCTGACTCGCAGATTTAACCGTCTGATTAAATAACTAGCTAGCCACTAAACCTTGGCAGGTTGTCTGCAGGTAGCCGCTCCTGCGACGAAATCATGTCATGACATCGTCCGTGGCGCAATTCCCGCAGAAGCAGTTTTCAGAAAATCTGACTTACAGTCTTACAGTCGAGTGAAAATGAAAAAAAAAAGATAGCGGCCCGCAGAAGCGAGGACCCCGCGAAGCCGACGAAAACACTGCGCTCGTAGACGGCACAAAACAAACACACGGGAACAAGAACTTTCCAAAACAACCATGCGCTTGTTGTAACAGATGTGGCGCCCTTTCTCCAAATCTACCGGCCCATTGTTGGTTTCAATTCTCTTTTTATAACCGCACAACAATGGAACGCTGCACTAACTGCCCACCCCCAGCCCGCCACCCGCATCACGGTGCGTCATGCTCCCTCCCAGCGTGAGACAGGCCCACGTCGGGCCCCCGAAACCAGTACCGCGCAGAACTCTGCCTGGCCGCGGTGTGACCGGCTCAGTTTCACTGAGCGGTGACGAATCACCGCCGGCCGAGGGCGTCTAAACGAGACATTCTGCTTCTGCTGGCTAACGAATCATAAAGCGAACAATTACATGACGAGCAGCAAAACCAGCTGCTCGCTTGAAGAAGAAGAAGTTTGTTTGCATCTCCTGTATTGATTTTTTTATGTTTTTTTCAAGCCAGACGGCTGTTTACTGAGAACTTCCTTCTACGGGTTGTGATCAGGCTTCCATGAGTATTTGTTTGCGCTGATGTGATTTGTCACGGTAAACCAGGGCCACAATAAAGAGGTTCCTCCCAGCGGACACCCCAGTTGGGGACAACAGCGTCCCAAAATACCACTCTGTGCTGTGGTTACACTCTGACCTTTCCGTAATTATCCAATTGCTGTCATTATTTCTCATTATAACCATCGCTATGATGACATGGCTATACCGACGAAGGACGGGGCACAGCGTCTTCTTCCAACATGCACTTTCAGTATACACTCATCACTGGGGGCCGTATCTTTTCAAGAAACCGCAAATCTTCATTAGAATCGTTTAAGGAATCGTAAAATATCTGATGTCTAAGGACCGCCTCATGCCCCACAGTTATTTTTGGGTCACGAAAGCTCACAAAAACAAACAACTTAGACAGCGACTCTTAATCCAGTACGATGGTCCAGACCGGCCCATGAAATTTGGAACCAAGTGCAGATAAGCCACGGATGACCTGCGTAGTGGAAGGCCCCTTTTTCAGCATCAGGAGGACTGACTTCCATTCTGATTCCCCAAAGCAAGCATCAATTTTTATAATAATCCCTGGAGAAACACTCCACTTCAGGGCTTAACCTGTTGCCTGCATCTCACTGCAGGTTTAAAACTTCTTTCTGATCACCAGGTTTATCTATAGATCAGATAGATTACATAAATCCACCATAAATTATTTTTAAGCACCTAGGTTTGATTTTTCATTCAACCGACAGGAACATTCTGCGTAGGTGCCTTAGTGACGAATCGAGGGAAGATACCATGACCTTTGCCTCACAAGTTGCTCCTCAGATGGTGAGCTTAAGACCAGGCCCCCTCCATCCTGGCTTGCCTCTCCACCGGTAAGCTGTTCTTATTACTTATAAACAGCGTCTCTGACTGACAATAGCAGAGAGGTGCGTCTGAGAGATCGGTGTACCCTCACGTCTCCTGTACGCTGGGACGGCTTCCCTCCCATCCCATATCGGCAACAGGGGACAAGGCGAACACCGTGTATATACTCCAAGCTGCGCAGAGGGTGTGTCTACCTTGCCTTTCTCCGGTAGGGCAAGTCTACACATGTCAGATGCTGGATGATTCCTAAAAGCCTGGACGCCAAACCAAATTATATTTCTAATCTTTTCCTGTCATGTGCTTCTATTATGTCTGCAACAAAGAACACCAGCTTCACACCTCCCTTAAATCGTTAGAGATATTATTTTTAGGTAAGGAACTGCAACTGAATGATGTGAATAAATGTCAGATTAACACGCATTCGTGGGAGTGAGACATCAAAACCGGGTCGATCTGCAAAATAATTCTGTGCTATAAATGCCACAAAAGAATCTTTTGAACTAGTCAAGTTTAATCGGCACCATTTCTTGTCAGTGATGATACCACTGAGCTGTAAAATATGACTTGAAATGTGAGATTTTTGCTCGCAACACAGCGAGAGGATTGGAAAAGCAAACAGAGGCAGGCCTGCAATTTTCGAATGTGTACAGCAGCGTTCCGACAGAACACCGGGTGGGCGGGGCCTATGCAGAGCAACGGAGTGCAATCTCGAGCTGCAGACATAGGCCCTGCGCCATGAAACCATGCGCCGGGCGGGTGTCTTGCTTGCTCCTACTCGTCTCAGGCGCACTGGCCTTTCGAGAAGCGCGTTTTCCGTTCTCAAAGTCATTCGTGCAAAAAAAAATAAAAAATGCAAATTTGCCTAGCTCTGAGAAGCTTCGCATGACTTTGTATTACCTGGGCTCAGATATGTGCCGGTGTGAAGAGTGTGAAAACACACACCCACACACATGCAGAGACATACACAAGCACGCACAGAGACACCTCCTGAAGAACAATGCAGCCCACTAGCCAAAATAATACAGTTCCACATTCTTAGCCCATGATCCTGCTACGGTTTTCATTTTTGTGATTATGTATACATTTGATGGTACACAAGCATAAGTTACAGGTGAGAAAGGTGACAAAGGGGAGTAGGAGCAAGTCCGAGCGACCGGATTGAGGCGGGCCCACACTACCGGAGCTGGTATGGTGGATGACCTCTCACACGGCACACCTGTGCTTCTCCCAGGACACGTGGTGCCATCTGGCCACAGGCAGAGGGCGTCACTGAATGCCCGCGGCCGTTCGGGCGTGAGAGTGACACCTCTCTGCAGCAGGGACACTAAAGACACCGAACGCGGATTTACATATCGGGACGCTGTCCCGTTGAGTGACCAGATTATAACCACACCATCTTAGGGTGTTCTCTGAAAACTCCAGCATAACTGGGGACGCAAAGAACTCTCTTACCTCGAAACTCTTACACAGACCGGAATAATCAATTTTACAATAACATTGCTTGATACAACAGACTGGCTTTGATTGACAAGCGACAATGATAAATGGAAAAAAAAATACGCTGCTGCTTCATATTCCCATGGCAGGGCGGTGCAGCTGAACCCGCAGCCAGCCAGGACGCCCATCTGTCCAAAACATCACCACAGCAAACGTGACATAAATCAGGCTCAGACTCTAGGTAGCCAGGCTCACCGTTCAAGTCCTGGTAACTAATTAAGAGCAGGAGAAACTGCCCTCGGCTAATGACCAAACCTGAATGGTGGGGAACCACAGACTGAGAAAAAAAAATCATAGTGTATGAGAATCTCCAGAAGAAGAGAGATCTTCTGTGAGAACCAGCCTCCTCTGAAAAGCACCCTATGTTTCCAGCCCAGTGTTTATGTGTTGGTAACAATGTGAAATATGCTTTTTTTCCCCCATCTGAATTTCACAGTTATGTTTTTTGATGTAAAAGGTGTATTTTCAGTAGAGGATTCACTGCTAGTGGGGTTCATCTTTGAGGCACCAACGGCCAAAGTATACAAGCAGACCCCAGACATCTTTAGGTAATTGTGGTGCGTCCGTGAAAACAAGAACCTACTGGCCAGATCCAACCAAACCCAACCGAACTGTGAACCGGGCAGGAGCGGCCGCCACATGTAGCCATACCTGTTCCGGGGCACGGGGATATGCGAGGAAGCCAGGGGGTCGAGGTCCTCTGGGGGGGCATCAGCAGCAGGCAGTTGGGGGTCCTTCCTGGGCTCCTCCCTTCCTTTCCCTGGGCCCCTGCCCTCCGTGTGCATTTGGTCATCTAGTTTCTTCCCGTTGAGAACCAGGCGGTGAGACGGGCTTCTCTTCTGGACCACTATCAGCTCGGGATCTTTGTGGTGGTCCACATCGCTATTACGGGTTGTCTGGAAGACAGGGAAAAAAAAAACGTAGCAGTCAGCAGAGGAGTCCGAGGAGGATGTACGGCAGAAAGTACTCTGTACATATTTGTGCCCCATCTGCTGGGGAAACTGCGTGAAGGAGAGGCGATAACTTTGATGGATAAAGTTATTGCATCACAGCCACGTCGAGCAGCCTAAACTGATTTATGAATCTGACCAAAACGGGGCCAGAAGAAGCTCCGCGAGAAGCCCACCCCATGCACAATAACTTTGGTAAGGCATTATATTGCAAAGCGCTGCGTCAAACTGCGTCTGCTGGCTCATACGGCCCAGGCAGAGGGCAGCAGCGTAGGGGTTAAAGCGGGGGGGGGGCGTGTCGCGCGCAGCTGCAAACCGCACCGGGGGGGGGGCAGGATTCAGAGCCTCCTTAAAAAAGGATCCCGTCCAAGTTATGCGCGTATCACTATTTAACTTTGCCTTAACAGAGGACGTTTAGACGCCATGCATGCCCGTATCCAATCTGACCGCGGAGTCAGCGGCATAAAAATGAAACTTTGGCAAATTTCCTTTCGCCATCGACAAATACATTTCTGCAGCCACCCCCTCGGTCTATCAACAGCGATGCACGCATTACACTAAAGCCACAAGAGCAACCTCCGGCTTAATGTCATCGCATATGATGTGATGAGATTAAATAAAGTAATTTATTTGCCATCTTGTGTTTTGTCATGTTTTTTTTTCCATCGAGGGCCCGACAAGCATGAAGCGCACCGGGCCGAAAGGGGGAGGGGGCGAAGTCCCAGCCCCCTTTTCCTTTAAAACTTTGAACATGCGACGAGTCGCCATTTTAACAACTTAACTTCAGGCAGTGAATCTGCAAGCTAAGTTGAGAGACAGACACGAGGTTTAAAAAAAGAAAGAAAAAGATCATTACATCCCATGACAATGGAAACAGTCATCTATGCAGCTTTGTAGCTGAAAGATTAGAATTTGCACAGAACAAATAACGACTCCCCTAAAGAGATAAAGAAAAGGAAAAAGCGCTCTCAGTTTCCAGCGCATAGTCATAGCAATAACTTATGGAGTGGATATAGATTTGTTATGCAGTTTACCACTCGAAATGCACTTTCCAGGGTGCACACGATACATGTACACATGGCATAGCTTCGTCGAATACCTACTATTTTCGAGTCGAAAATGAATTTTTCTTTCCCCGGTGCTGTCAAATCGATGCCATTGAAAAGGACATTTTCTCTGGGGTCTCTCAAAGTGCCATCATCCAACATTAGTGTATACAGAAAGCTTCCTGGAGAGTGATCGCTCTTGCACGCCAGCATGATCCCGCAGTCCACCGGCGCACCGGTCTTGCCATATGGTTTGCCGTCCGCTGCATGGCTGCTGCTGCCGGCTTGGCCCGCAGCGGTACCGACCCTCATCCCAACCAAGGACCTGTGGAGAAGACGCTTGGAAGTCATGATAGGACAGGGCAGGAGACTGGAGGAAAGGCAACTGGCTCCCCGTGAGGTGTAGCGCTGCTGATTGTGTGCGCGATATTACACATTTAAGAAAGCTTGTCGTTTTCTTTAAGTGCGCGCTATTTGCAGAGCTACCAAGCGGGTTCTCACTCCCCAGAAACCTAAAAACCGCCGGTCAAGGGGGAAGATTGTTTTGCTTTTCTCTAACTCCCCCCCGCCCCCACTTCAAAAAAAATGCCACGCCCCCCGCCCTTGCGCGTGCAGCCGGGGGGGAAAATTGCTAGTCCCCGCCTTCCATTCATTCCTATTGGCCAAACACGTATACAAACATTCGAACTTGGCACGCGGCCGAGAAATAGCCGATTCTGATTGGCCGGCATACCAAACGTCAGAATTTTTTTCCCCCACTCTCAGTTTTTTTAATACAGATACTGTGGAGGTGTGTCCGCCGGATTTCGCCGGCCGGTGTGCGGCCTCGCAAAAATGAAAATTATGTTCACGTCGACATTAAACTTACCATTTTTTTAACCCCGAAAACTGTGCTATGTTTGAAATCCAGGCTCGTGTTAATGGGTATTAGCTTACAGTCAATCCCCTTTATATAGGTATAAGCAACAGCAGGAACGGTTATTTCCGGAGTTTTAGCTCATGCGTTGTGGCTTTTTCAACAGCTTTATTCCGTCCTTCAATTGATTGGTTAACATGGCGATTCTACTAGGCCCGCATAAATGCGGAAGACATTTCTAACAGTCAAGCTGCAGTTCCACTGTTTTATTTATCGGCTGTATTAAAGTGCCGCCGAGATACGGCGATCATTATTCCTCTGTTTTACCTTCGCATTTATTCGGTTAATGCATGATCGCAGGTACCGGGACGATTAGCGCATCTGCTTATAAATAGGGGATTAGCCGAAGCGGTAAAGATCGCTTGAAAAAACTACGTGCGCTTTGCCTCGCAGGGCGGCGCCGCCCTCAGCCTGCACAGCCGAGAATTTGAGTTATGAACTCGCTTTGCTTTGTACTGAAGACCGGGGTGGAAGATGAGGTTCACAGCGAATGTCAAATATTATACATGCAGTCCTGGTACTAGTTTATTTGTGTTATGCACATTGATGTCTGCGAGGCAAACGGCCATGCGATACATGTAAATCGCATTCCCCCCCGCCCCCTCCCCATGTGGGGCGTCTGCATAAAAACTTGTTAAAGAATAGTTTTTAAAATGAGCGACAACTGTTGTGTAGCCTGTAATTTAGCTTTTTCTTGCCTATACATTAACATACGACGGAAGAAGAGGTTAATTGCTAAGTCCTCTTCTGCTCCACGGCCGAACAAAGTGAGGTATGCAAGCTACAAATGCGCCTTTTGCGGAAAGCGCAAATTCTACGTAACCGGGAGTCATACGCAAGATGGATGAAAAAGACCCGAAATTACATTTCCTGTGCTGTGATCGACTAAAGCGCCGCCTCGTTCGGGTTTCGATAGACGGGGCTGCGTGCTCCTTTCACCCTTGCGCCCGCAGTTAATGGATAACGAGGCACTGCGGTCACATAAAGATGTGGCTTTGGGTTTCTAGTCGTACTAAGGAATGCACAAACTAAAGTGTAATTGGTTCTACGGGACTTTTCCGGAAGATATAAAGAATCAATGAATGTCAGGTAAAGTTTTATTTAAAAAAACACACACACCGTTGCACAGCCTGTTGCTGACACGTACACTTTCCTCTCCTGCCAGGTAAAGACTTATACATACAGATAAATGGCCTGTGCGCTCTGAACCAGCCAATCAGTCTGCAGCTTACTTATGGACAGTTTCCACATAATCACACCCCTAATGCGCAGTTTGTTAAAATGTATCACAACCCAAAATCTTAGTGGGGGGGAAATCAGCGGTGTTTTTAGGGATTTTTTAAAAGCCCTGCGCTTTCATTATGCTAGGCACCCAAACAAGGATTTCAAAGGAATTCGAAACGTTTAAGGTGCTACTTTATTACAAAAGTAAAAATTCGGATAACATTTTTTTGAATAATCCGATATAAAAAATTACAATCTTTTTTTGTTAATGAGCACATAGTTACACAGCTTTGGGATAATTTAAAACACGTGTTACAGTTTTGCAGACACAAAACATATAGTAGGACCCACACTAAATTCAGCAGGGTTTCCTTCTGTATTACTGTATAGAATATTACTGCCTTCGACAGGAAAACCTAAGTGGTCTTGTACACCATCAAAATGCACGTTCTCATACTTGCAATCCAAGCCGCCAAAATCACTATCCAAAACAGCCAAATATTTGATAGTTTAACATTCATGAAATCGTTCTCTTTTGAAGTGTCTTGCATAAACGTACAGTTACACTTACAGCGTGGTAAGTATAGATGAATGGGTGACCACTGATATGTTAGCACCATATTTTTTAGTTCCCAAAATTAAGATCATTAATATCATGGTGCTTTTTTCCTGGACATCAACATGACAATTGATGACGTTTATTTTGTTGCTGCTAATCATTGTTGTTGGTCTTAAAATAGTAACAGTGGTTATTGTGAAACAATCTTTGGGTTCACCCGTATCGCAACATGGCAGTACTATGTCACTTGATTTTTTTTGCTGTTGCAGTTGAGAGGGGCCTTCCGACCCCCACCCCTCCAACACCATACAGCACAGTGTGACTTTGTGCTTAGTTCGGGCACGAACGACCTGACGTAGGCAGTAGTGGCCGGACTCTTCCAGACCGCGTCTCTCAAGGACGCTACTTAATTGTGGGGAGGCGGAGCCAATTCTCACGCTCCCGTTCGGCCTGCTTCTCATCTAGCCAGCCGCTACGCTCAGAGAGAGAGTGTAAACACAGGCACTTGGTCCACGATTAGCTTGTCCAGTACAGCTCTTACAAATGCCATTCTGTATCTGGGCAGAACATGTCAATGTTGAACTGCCTTCATTCCCTGTTGCCAAGCAGGCCAATCCAGAAATAAAAATTACATAGATTGTTTTTTTTATTTCCTTATATGACAAATACCGCAGGAAAAATGTTCTCAGGTATTACGACTTTTTTGTTTGCACTTTTATGCGTGCAACCTGCATCAAGAGCCATTGACAGTGTAAGACAATTAAGCAAAGTGGTAGTTTTCAAGCTGCAAGTCGCAGCCAGATTCTGTGTGTGGGGGGGGGTGCTTATTGGAAAACCTAGAGTGAAAAGTGATACGCGGTCAGTTCTAAAAAAGACCGCCTCCATTTCTTGGTCAGACTTTAAATTTTATATTATCTACGAGAATAACATTTACTCTTAATAATATAGCATTGTTTTTCTTCCCCCGAGCATTTTTCCCCCATCGTCCTCTGATTCAGACTTTATTATGCCTATAATACTAAAAGCTGTAAATCACATTTCCCAAGCTGCACGGGGAAGCGCTTATTTACAAAAGACCGAGGGCCGAACCAGTGAGCGGCAAGTTTCCAAAGACGCTGGCTGGTAATTTTGTGCTCGTTACTCTGTTTTCTTTGGATTCCTCTCCACCGATACCAGAACCCAGAAACAGTGGTCCGGAGTGCTGGAACCGAACGGTGCCGCTGCTGTAATTATGTCATCGGGCCGTTTAGATGCATTTTGGACAACCTAACCGTAACCCCCGAGGAACATTCGTGCTCGTAAAGCTGACTGCTAAGCATGTGCACGAGAAAGAACACATTAACTGGGTGCTGTAATGAGTCCCTCCTTCATCCTGACGAGCCTTCCTAAGCGAAGGCGACCGCAGCCTCTCTCGCAATGCCGCGGAGAGCTGGACTGGTGCAAAGCGAAGCCCGCCCTGCCAGGACCGCGCAGATCCAAGCTGCCACGAAAAACATGCGCGCAGCCCCGAAGAGATGATCTTTCTGAATGAAGTCAAAAACCATCAAAGGAGGGAAATGGGCATGAAATGATCAACTGCGTTTCTGCAGCCTGTGGGGGGGGGGGGATTGATTTCATGGGATCAAGTCGGTGTGTGAAGAACAAGTATAAGCTGGCACCCTGAAGTGGAGCATCTAAACCAGACTGAGGGTCAGGTCAAAGCAGTCAGGACGACACCAAAACGGCCACCACGGTATACTGTGGATACATCAACAACTAAACAGTTGATGCAAATCAAATCTGTGTGTGTGTGTGTGTGTGTGTGTGTGTATATATATATATACACACACACATACACACACTGCATATAAAAGATAGAAAGTCTCTGAACTCCAAGCCACATGTGAACATAACCTTCAGCATCAGTTATGCAAGAATAAATGGAGAATTACACTGTCCCCCTTTGCACATCAGATAAGCATTCAGTCGTAACTTAGCCCATCTGGATAATGAACTGTAGTCACCCTTTCGCTAACTTTTGCAATCCATTATGCTCAATTATGAATTAAGTGAGATGAAACAAGTTGTGATAACAGCACAGGAGCTACGGTCCAACATTTTTAAGGATGACTGAGTCAAGCTGGGACACCAGGAGTTCCAGGCAGTAGGATTGACGTCATCCGGGAGGGGAGGAGGGCCAGCCAGCTTTTAGAGCCCCGTGACATACATCTCCATGCCATCGTTAAACGTGAAGATGGTTGTGGTGCTGGAGCTGCTCAGGCCTTGCCTCACATCGCTGATGCTCTCGTAGAAGTGTTCTCCAGGCACTGCCCGGTTGGGTGGCTGCTTCTGCTGTTGTGGAGACCTCTTCTTGGGTTTCGCTGTAGAGCTGGTGGGCCCATCTCCCTTCCAGTTGCCATCAATAGTTTCGTACGCAGGTTCCGTCTCCTCCCCATCCTGAGGCCAGGTCTTCTCGCTGACGGACTCATAACAGGAGTCAGTCACGTTGCACTCCTCTCCACCACCTTCATCCTGGTCTTCTCCTACTCCCATCCACTCCTGGCCATTCGCGGTATTGCAGCCCATCTCTCCCTCCTTGTCCCCTGCAGACCAAGGTCGGTTTCGTTGCCCGTTGCTCTCCTCCGTCTCTGGGGGAGATGTATGCGCCCACTTCTTCTTGTTTGGCTTACACACTTTGGAGTACATCTCCGATATCTATGAAACAAAACAAATTCAAGGCATTTACAGCAACTTATTACAACACAAGCAGTTTATTAGATGGAGCACTAAACTTGGGAATTCCAAATAATGCTCTTCGCAAAAGTGCTTTGTGGCAGAAATCTAAGTGACCGACAATGTCACCAGTAAGATTTTATTCCCAAACATTTATTCATGATTAATAAACAGATTTTTAGAGGGGCTACGAGTAAAACGGAGAGGCAAAGCATTGGTGGCGATCAGTCACATGACCCGTCTGCGCATCTGGCAGTTTTGCCGATGCTCCCTAGTCTTGGCTTAGGGCATCGCTTCTCATCGTGATGTAAACATTTCGAATAACAGACAAGTTAAGGCAACAATGACCTCGCCTTGCCTTATTTTAGGGATATGTGGCAGTAGTAATGCGGAAAAAAATCCAAAAAAGAGCACAAGCTAACATAATATATATATATATATATATATGTATATGTATTTATATATTTTGGGTTCAGAGGGTTCAGACTGAGGTAGTATCCCAACAAAAACTCCCATTCTGTTTGCGGGGTCTTCCCTGGCCTCCTGTGTTTGTGAGGATTATTGCCTGGTCCTCTGGTTTCCTCCAAAACCACAGATGCATGCGGACTACACATGTTCGCACTGCCCCCTGATGCCCCATCACCCATGAAAGGGGGCCGTTTGGGGCTCCGTGGACCCTGCCCCCCCCCACTCACTTCACGCATGGGTTCTGGGGTGTCGTGACCCCAGGGCTGGATTGGCCATCTGGTGTACTAGGCATTTTCCCGGTGGGCCGATGGGTATGTGAGCCAGCAAAATTTATAATGCCCGCCCCCCCGGCCCGCGTTTGGCAAAATTAACTGCGGGCTGTGGGGAACCCCAAAGTCCACGTCACCCCGCGTGTGACTGTTTAAGCAGCTTCTTAACGGTGTCTCTGAGCATCCCTTAGACTCTTCTCAGCTCCTCGGTGATATGATGAGCTGTAAATGCCCTCTGCTGAACAGGCCACTTTAACCTGCTTGTTTGAGTGCACTAGCTGTAAAAAGTCCATACTCATTAAATTGGGAATCAACTGAGCTTAAATGAATTAATATAACTTGCTAGTGCAAGTTAAATAAGCATAATTTAAAAACGGCAATATCTGAAGGTAAAAATAATTATAAGCTAATCTTGGAAATTTTTGGTAAGGATACAAAAATACTACCATAATGTTCGCCATTAGCAAGACTTTCAATAAAGGTTGTTTTTTTAATGCTCTGATTTTTCTTAAGTATTTTGAGGGCTATCTCAGTAAAGGAACCATATTTGTGTCTTTTAAACCATAGGTGGCATTTTTAGACACACATACCGAATCTCCTCATTTAGCGTTTAGTAAGTGGCTATTCTAGGATAGTGTTTAATTTTTTTCATACATTGTGTCAAATCTGTCTGGTCTACACATACAGGTTGAACTGTCCGTGTTGTTACAAGAGACAACTGTGTCTTTATACGTACCTGGCAGTAGACTGAGATCCTGTCTGCAAATGCAAAACCCGCTCCCTGTACCTGCCTCTGGAACCTGTCTGTGGAAGTAGCCGGAAAACCACAAGGGCTTCCTTTTCTGAAAAAATACTTGATCTTCCTGAACGTACACTTTTACAGCCTGAATTGCTGTCTCCCAGTCCAGCTGGCTCCACTGAAGAGGTCAGGGTGGGCCGTAATGCCAACAGAGGGGCTGTTCCCTTTAATTTAAATCCAAAAAAATGTGTTTTTTTTATTTAACGTGACACCAGTGCCTGGTCCCCTCCTTGATGTCAATAATGTCGTGTTGTGTAGATCAACAGAGACACGGTAATGTTTAAGAAATCGCTAAACTGCAGGAGAAATAGGGAATATTACCTGTTTATTTACAGGCTACAGGCTACACCCAACTTTCGGGCACTGCATTATCACTAACGCTATAAATGATTAATCCAAGTTACCGATGCAGAGTAATGGAATGTTTGGCCATAAAGTGTGATGTAACTCACACCGGTTCATTATTTCTACGCTGTCCTTATACAGCCTGTAGTGTTACGTTATGACTTAATTACTTCTCATGCCTTTAACACAGTTTTATCTTCTATCTTAAGGCATAGAATACGAGGTATCATTCAAATGATCTATCCAAAACATCCTGTTGTATTTTGCCGTCATCTATTTTATAACTATTTTTCAGTACTACAATAATCATTATAAATTTCTTAAAATAATTCACATAAAATATTATGCACTGTGCCTTTAAAAATGTTATATATTTTTATGGCAAGAGAAGGCTCAATTATTATATATTTACATCCATCCATCCATCCATACGTTCATGGTCCTGCCGCTGGTGGGTTGTATAACTGCTTTTTTAATTCAGATGTCTTTATGACAGTGACTAAACCTACAGTTTTTTCTGGCAAGTTGTTGTGACCTTCTGTGCTAATGTATAGCTATGCATTGCTCTGTCTGTATGCACATGGGCATATGTGCAGACCGGACCAGGAATGGGCTCTGCTGTGTCACGGAAACCGTAAAATCTTAGGCTGAAATTCTTTCAACTTGCGTATCTGGTGGATTCATGCAGGCTGCACCGGTTTAAAGTTAAATATTAAGTCAGGCTCTGGAAGCGTGCAGAGAAGAGCACATTTTCTCTGTCAAAAGGCGTTGTCACTCCGGCTTCGTTTCTCCATTTTACCGTCACTAAGCGCCCGGTGCCGCATGTACGGCCCGGAGTTATATCTCAGAGACCCCTTCTCCTCCCTCGTGTATCATTAAAATGCTGTAATCCGAGCCCGGCGGATCCGGAATACCGTTTTGTTCCCCGTCTCGCTGACCGTCCTGGCTGCGGCTCATCCTAAACAGTGCGACAGCTTCGCTCCCGCGGCCACGTGATCCCTCCGCGGCGCGCCGGCGCGCTCGGGCCGGCCAACAGGCTTGCACCGCCTTGGGCGCGCAGACGGTGTGAGGGAGACGGAGAGCGGGCGAGAGCCGCCAGAAAAGAAAAATTAACGCCTTTACGGGGTACCTGAATTTCCTGTCCGACATGCCAAAGACTCCTGGCGGGGGAGGGGGGGCACACTACAATTCCTGGGCTTTTTTTCTTTTGAGAAACGGGAACATTTTTTTCTTTTTTGATTACAGGACAAACAAACACACTCCGAGTTCACATTGAGTTGAGCATGGCGTTACTCTGTACCGGATAAACACTAGATAAAGATACATTTCTCAGTGTAACCCCCCTCCCGGCACCATCAATTAGACCCTGAGACAAAAACAGAGAGAGTTTACTCTGCTCCACTGGGCTGCTCGGGAGGAAATCACAAGACGACGAGGGCTTTCGAAACCCCGCGGCAGCAGCAGCAGCTGTTGAGAAACTCAGCTATTTTTTCCCCCTTTTGCTCAGATCTTATTTTTCTTGCCACCATGCCTCGCATCCCGCCGCTGCGATGCCGCTTTTACCTTCTCTTCGTTTACACTTCTCGGATCGCCGGCACCCTGTCAGACGCATCACGGTGTCGGTCGTCAATGGCTGTCACTTTTTAGCAATGAAACTTATGCCATTTTTATTTACAATACAATCATCTGTTGCTCTCCCAAAAGTATACTTTAAATAAGTATTATTTGTGCATACGTGATGGTTATATTTTTGAAGAACCGGGTTGCATTTGCCTTGAAATTCGTGACACCTCCCTGCGTTGCACTATGAGGAAAAATAAAAAAAGGCTTTACTGTGGGCCGGGTAGCCGATGATTGACACAAACCGGGAGCAATCAGACTGGTTGTTAAGGGAGCGGTGTTTTGCAACCCCCGGCTTGATGGAGTGTGGAAATGAAGCCTGGATCAGACCCGACATGTGTGGGCTGGAAGGAGAGACGCGCCCACAATGCGCGGCCCCGAGCGACCAAACATCTCGTCACTCAGCAGACGGCCGCGCGCAGGTTAAAGTCCAACTTCAAAGCGACGGTTCCGCCAAATATTACCCAGCGCACATCCGTCTGCTGATAATCTATTTTTACAATATCCAGAATATGTGTACATATTTGTGAAAATGATGTTATTGAACTCCGGTCATTTTAAAATCCTTAATGTTAAACGTCAGGTAAATTCCTATATTAGATGTATAGCTGCGATTTTTTTTTCTTTGCGATTTAATGCAAAGATCTTGAAATAAGTAAACGTCACAAGGTGACAGAAATAGTTATCCGCAGAGATCATCGTTCATAAAAGAGCATCACTTTCACGGTTTTGCCGCTGGTTACACATTGTCCTCCCCCTGCAGTCCTGCTCACCTCCAGGGAGTGGTCCCGGTTGCTCTCGGTAGGAGGAGGGCCCAGGGTGCTCGCCGCTAGGTGGCGCTGTGGCGCTGTCATGTCGTCCTCCTCCGGGGGCTTCCAGATGTACTCCTCACCGTTTCCCATGAACACCATCTCCTGTCGATTTGAAGACCGGAGAGCAGTTTGAGGCCACCTTTGAGGGGAGTCCTTTGGCATGCACACACTGCACCCCTCACTGGGGGGCGATAAAAGGGTGCAGGAGAAAGTAATCAAGGGGCTAATGATCTGGATGCATCCCCAGGCTCGTTTATGATCCTTGATCAGAGACACACCCTTCGCTTTTAGCTCCTCACCCCCACACACTGCAGCGGGGGCTCTCCCGGTCATCCTGCCTGGACTCTCTATGTGCTGCTGATCATGACTCTGCTCAGCACAGGGCCGATAAAGAGCATTTGAGTTATCTTATTGATCTACCCACTGACCCATGGCGTGGAGTCATAATGTGGCCAGATGTATGAAACCAGCCCTAAACTCGACTGTAAGCAGTGCCCTTTAGTGCTAATGTCCTGCTACTTGCTGTGCATGCGCCGGCGGGCAGACGAGTGCTGACACCAATTCCCAGTTACCCCCATGACAAGCGGCACATTTTGCCAGGGTGTGCAGCCCCACCCCAAGAGGTGTGCTAATTCAATCCATATGCACTTCCCCGGGGGTGGGGGGGTGTCCTGGACCAGAGCTATGAATCCAGTGGCACTTGCAAAGGAGCACAGGTTCTAATCGGAATCGCACGGCAGCCGCTGACTTAATTTAGCTCTGATACTTTTTTTATTTGGCTAATATACCAGATAGTTTTCAGTGTGATCCGCTTTCTGCCAAGCCACTAAAATGATATATCAAACAAAAAATGCAATCGGGGATCCTTCTGTACCCTGAAACGGAAGCAGAATCTATCTGCCTATCAGGCTCGGAGCTGGACTCATCCCAGCCGATATGCTGAAAGGCTGTCCTATCATGGGTGCATTCTGTGGGCCCAAATCCACATGTTCCAGAACAGAACAGCTTGGAAGCACGGCTGCCCTGCTGCACCACGTGGGTGCCCGCGCTGGGCGCTGTTTATCCCTCCCCTTTCCCCAGTTGTGATTCCTTCCCTCCATCTTCAGCCGAGGCCTCTCATATGAAACACACACTCACAAGCTGGCCACTTGCCAGACTCTTACATAATCAGGCCCTGTGTGCAGCCAGCTCACATAACATGTGCTGTGCGGCAGCAGAGGGAGGCCGGGCCAGGGCAGGGGATGCACATGCACGCACATAGATAAATGCACATGCACTCGCTATCATCTTCTCTTGCTAACTCACCAGTAACACACACTCACACATGCTCTGCAAACAGGAACCATAACAGTTTGCTCAGACGACAATCTCCCTGCTAACCCGTGATAGGAGAGATTAGCATCGTGCCGTCGAGCTCCAGATAAAACCGCAGCTGACCGCTGCTCAAGACCAGCCCCCCCGATCCTCCCTCCCCTTTCCAGTGCTGACTCCATGGGACCATCAGGGCTTTAGCAGACTAGTATACACCACAGTCACTCACCAGATACCAGGTCTCCAGTCTGCAACAGAACCCGTGGACCCGCAGTTTAGAGAAACACTAAACCACAAAAACCAGTAACAGCATGTTATGTCGACACCAGACCTAGGATTCTAGCTTGCCTCAGATCCGGGTGTCCAAGTTAGGACGTAATGGAGTCATTGAGAATAGACTCATTATTATGTGGTACTATTATGTATTCTTAAATTAAAATATATCTTTCTTCCCCATATTTTGGGTTATTTTTTGTAAACATGGCACGACCGCAGAAAGCCTCGTGATGCCTTGAAGGTGTTTTCAATGTAATTCCATGACGCCAAACCTCTATATAACAGAAGGTTGGTAATAATGAGCGGGTTGTGAAAACTGACACTTCGCAAGTTTAAACTGGCATCTGTGTTTAAAACAACAATGCATCTTCAAGCGACATACCACCATACTCTTCAGTTTCATTATTGTGTCACTGAACGATTGACCCGTGACTTTCCGTCTCCAGCCAAGCTGCGCCGTTTCGAAGATTTAATAACTAGCTAATTTTGCCCTCTGGCGGTAGCTTCTCGGTATTGCACCTTCGGCCGCATCTTCACCAAAACACCTTTTTTTCCTCAAATATGCTTAATAACATCTGCATTTACGGCATTTGGCAGACGCCCTTAGCCGGAGCGACTTACATAACTGCTTAGAAGTCTCATCGGTAAATATATTCTGATACTGGTTCAACAAAACCCCGGTTAAGAATACTATCAGTCTAAAACTCTGTTGGCAAGTAATCCAAGTACTTCCGAAAGAGGCAGGTTTCTAGTCGTCGTTTGAAAACACCTAATGACTCGGCTTAATAAGCTACTCTGCTTAGTGTAGAATGGAATGAAGAAACCAAAGACAGCTCATGTGGACCGTCACCTAAGAGGAATGAATTCAGGCAGGCTCAGGAATTGGCACTTTATATCTGTTTTTTATAATTAGTTTCTTATTCTGATCATTTGAGCATGTTTCAGTGCAGACATCCGGGAAAGCTAGAAAAAGGATAAAGAGACTCACTAGGAAAAACAGTCCTATAAATTGCACAGGTTGGCTTTACAGTTGAATGGAATTTTTAGCGAAAACTTCTGTATTCCTGAGTTCTGCTAAGAGGGGCAACACTGACCATTATATATATGCAGAATTCCTGCTTAGCAAGCAAATTTATCCCGGATGTTTTCAGAATTCTGAAAGAACAGTCATAAAGGCTCCATGTGTTAAAAGCTATGGTATATTTGGGCATAATTACAAACTAAAAACAATGACATTGTAGAGTCATAGTGTCACATTGTTGGTGAAAACACAAAGCATATTCACCCACACGTGCAGCCATCCATCCATCCATCAATGATCCAAAATAGGGTCACAGTGACAATGGTGTCTGTCCCAAGAAGCACTGGGCGTGGGGCAAGGGTGACCCTGACTGGGATTCCAGTAGGAAAATGCATGTGACACGCTGCTCATCTGGTCGCCTACCTTCGGGAATGAGTGAATGCGGAAGGGCTCCGTGTTCTTCCTTGGTGCCTCGTGGCTGCGTGTGTGTGGCAGAGGCAGGGCATGTTGTGACCGGGCTGCGCCCACTTCGGCTCCGCCCTCTCTGCGTGGGCTCTTGTCCGCCTTCCTGACCTTCCTGATGGAGGCATACTCAGCCATCACGGGGTCCTGCGGTGCTGCTGCCATCCCAGGGGGGCTGGCATCTCCGCTCAGCTTGGGGGCGGGGCCCTGGTCCTCTGGCTCGGCAGCCATGCCCCCCACACTCTCATACAGGCCATCTTCAAGGCCACGGAGTGGCGAGGCACGCCGGCCCACCTCCGAGTACGTGTGCTCATGCTCGTCCACACCACCAGAGGGCGCCTTTGGCAGCTGCCGGGGGTGGGTCAGACGCAGGTCCGTGTTGGACCTCCGACTGGGCATGTATAGGAGATCCATGCTAGCTGGCCTGTGCTTCGTGGTGCCTGGGGGCCCAAAACACGAGCTCACTTTATGAAGCTATCCACAGAAATGCCTGACATTTAAACAGATGGATATTTACAGCTTCAGAAACCAAGCTGACACCAATGTTACTATTTATCTAATGCAAAAGGGGGCAATATATCACAAGTCCTGTCAGCAGGCACATTCCTCTGAGGTCATGTTGGTTGTTCTTCTTCAGAAAGTGCCACTGTCACTGACTGTCACTCACTGTTACCCACAACACCCTGGAGCAGCACTGGTTCTAGCAGAGACCCATTTTGACTTACCTCCACCATTGCAGGTCAGCCGGCTCATCTCATGCAGCCTGGTGTCGGACTTGCTGAAGGAACGCAGCTTTGACTGCCGCAGCGCCCCCTGCTGGATTGCGGAGGCCAGGTCAGTCGCGATCAGAAAATGCCTCCAGCCGGGTGATAAGGTACGGAGCAAACTTACCGTATTGACAAGGCTGTATCGTTCACCATCTGCCTGCAATTTCCTTCTCCTCCTTTTCCTGAAAACAAATTGAGCAAAAAAAAAGGAGGGGGGGGTGAAAAATAGCGATGTCTATAGACTCTGCATTGTCCTGGAAATGGGGACTAAGAGAGTGAAACGGCAGGCCCACTCAGGTTCGACAGCAAGGGTCACATGACCAACTCAAAGAAGTGCAGCCCCTCAACATGACTGCCCCCTGCTGTAAGAAAGATGTAAAGCACCATGCGTCATGCCCCAGTGTTGGTGAAACCATCAGGAGATGGAGAGTGTGTAGCGTGCAGGTGTACCGGAGGTGGATGAGTGGGTGTGAACCAGAGATGAGGCATCTATTCCTCACTGTTGGGGCACCAACAATTACTTTGTGTCCAATCCAACCAGAATATCTGTCTCACACATATAACCTCCTGACCCAACGACAGTCACAATCCCTTCCAAGATGCCCCAGTGATACTTCAAAATACCAGCTGGCAGCTGTCCTTGAGTCCAAAATGGTGTGTATCTCAGTAGGTTATGTATCTGTAACTATGTTGTGGGTTCGAATCCCATGGCTGGCACAGTAGTCTCTCACTGTTTGGGCCTTAAGCAAGACCCTTAAGCTCAAGTGACCCTGAGCTCTGATCTCAAGGTTTCCTCACTAGCACATGACCTTGGACAAAAGCATCTGCTAAATAAATGAATCTAATGTAACCAAAGCATACTAACTGAACTCTATAATGACTAGGCAGGCCAGACTTTATTAATAAGCACATGCTGTTGCCTGGTAACCTACCTACATCTCTCCGGCATCATTTAGGGCAGATTCTTTACTCTGAACTTGACAAATAAAACCAGGGACACAACAGATGTTCCTCTGCATTGCTTTGCTGTACAGTCCCTCACAGTTCACTGCTAAATGAACTACCTTTAGAATTTGTGTAATGCTTCACGCCGGTCACTAGGTGACGCTGTGGCCCAGCAAGCGGCTGTGCTGTTGTGGCTGTGTGCCTGTGTGTCTGAATCTGCTTCATTGTCCAAGTGGATTTTTATATATACGGGGCTCTGACAACCATCCCCCCCCAACAGCTCACACTGCTGGCTTCCTGTCCAGGCCGTGCCTCACCTTATGCCCAAACCGAAGGAGCATATCTTGAAAAGGGATGGACAGGCGGGGGCTTCTTTTTTTTAGGAATAATTTCCAACCTCTTTTTCAAAAAGTGCTGAGTGGATTTTCTGGAATAGGCTTTGATTTGAAATAAACTGGCAACCGAGTTTGGCATCTTGCTCATTTAGCAGCCTAATTATAATACTTGCAATCAGGTCCGTAGTCACGTAGAAAAAGAATAGATTTGAAGACTGTTCCCACCCCCCACATTATTTTGTTACAGTGACACATGTAGCCAGGTAGTAAAACTCCTCGAAATTTGCTTCAGGAAAATGTAATGTATGGAACCCCCCCCCCCCCCCACCAGCTAAATTTACAGAGGGGGACCTATCAGTATGGTTGCCTGACCCCCCCTTGACATTTATTCCTGGCTACAAGCTTGCATGCAATAATAATATAAATTCAATTTCTGGTGCATTTAGTAAGGGAACACCGTATAAGGGAACACCGTATAAGGACTGGGCTCCAAGTGGGAACGGAAATCTCTTTGTGGTGGACTGTGTGAAATCTTACTCCATGATTCTAGCAAGTGCAGTCATGGGCCTGGCCCTCACTGCCCACTCTTATTAAACCTTAATTTATTTAGTGGACACTTTTATCCAAAGCAATGTACAAGTGAGGAATGTTTGGAGTCAGAGAGCAGGATCAGCCAGCAAGTTAAGGGCCTTGCTCATAGGCCCAATGGGGATTTACTCTGCCAATTATGGGATCTGAACCCATGACTTTCTGGGCATAAGCACAGATCTTCACCCACTGAGCTACACGCTGCCTTTGGATTTGCAGAACAGGATCCAGCGCTCTGCGAAGGCGTTCCTCGAGAGCAAACGTAGTAGCGACTAACTGTCATGTGACACTCCCCTCATTTGGGAAAGGACACCCGCAGCTGGACCATGCTCAATGGTATATGCATAACCACAATGATGCCATGGACACTGGTGACCACGCCTTATATAATTCACAAAACTGCCATCACATCAATACCATGGTCTGGATGCTGGCAGTATCCATAGTAACACTCTTCTCTGATTCCTGACTGTGGCCTAATGGACTCTTGGTGATACTCTTTTCCATAACACAGCCGCACGTGCTCTGCATCCAGTTCATGCAGATATGAAGGGCTGGCCCTGGCCAATCACAGCACCCCTCCTCTGTTACCACCACTAGCCACTTCTGGTGTTCCCCTGGTCTTCCCTATCGTACCTATTCGTACAGCGTCCAAATCAAGGGTCACTCTGACGTCTCTGTCTGTCTTTTCATGTCTGTCTTCTTATTCAGGCAAGTCTCATCAACATCGTCGCAACGTTAATGCTCATGGGAGTTTTACTTACACAAAAATGTTCTAGCAACTAGTGGAGGTGGGACCAACCAATCAGATGTCTTGGCCGCGCATCCTCTGGTTGCTTGGACCCACCTCCTCTACAATCTGATTTGTTATCTCTTGTAAATCATTTTTCGTTCTGCCCTCAGAATAATTTTGTGTAAGTAAAACTACGAGCGATATTAATGACTGTTGCTTATAATGACTTACTGACATACAGTATATGGGGTGGTTTGTGGCTCAGTGGGTTAGGACCCGAGGCTTGTGGTTGGACGGTTGCTGGTTCAAATTCTAGGGTCAGCAGAGTAATTATACCATTTGGCCCCCAAGCAAGGCCCTTCATCCCGCAATTGCTCCAGGGACTGTCAGACCCTGCTTCTTCAAAATGTATGTCACTTTGGATAAAAGCATGCAGTAAATATTTAATTCGTTTTCAAAGTTCATCCATGCAGTGGTGAGCAGCTGTAGGCCTCAGACAGGCCGAGGTGAGGTTCAGTCTGTGTGCAGACATGGGAACCTCACAGCCTGGCCTTGAAAAAAGAACTTAAAAACCACATACACACATCCCCACCATGGACACAGAAACACAGAAACTGTGATTCTGCTGAAAGAGAGGCCCCAACGTGAGGAGGTGGCAGGGGGGGATCTCACCTCTGGCAACCCATGCAGAGCAGCACAATGAGGACCGTCACCACGAAGGCGGAAGCAGCGGCAATGGTACCCAGAAGCAGCACCTTGGTAAAGGATGTGGGGTCGCCTGACATGGAGGCCATGTGCTGGGTGGAGCTGGGGTGGGGATGAGGGTGGAGGTGGGCAGGAACCAACTCAGCCACAGGGGCCGCTCCACACTACCTGCACAGACAGGGGTACAAGCACATGCGTTTTAGCTAAGAGCATATTAGGGGTCTCACCCTGACCCCACCCGCTCATTCATTAGGTCACATGACCACGATTCCTGGACAAAACATACCCCAAGGTATGTAATGTATCAACCTAGGGCCAGCATGCCTGGACCAGATCTCGTCCTGTGGATGGACTCTGAAGCGAGGGTAGGACACCCCACCATGAGCTATTAAACATTTAACCAAATTGAAAGCCGACCGCTTGGTAGAATGCTCTAGACTGCATCAAAAAAACACTTAGCAAATTATTTATAATTTATTTTAACAGGTAATGAGGAATATTTCTCTTGGATCTCCATGGACCTTTTTGAGTCAAAATGCCACAGATATTAAGGAAGGGAGCTGAGATCCTGGCCTCCAAGGTTCCGCAGACCCATTCAATCAAAGCATCACAAGAATTTTACGTTTAATGGACCAGCCAGAATGACTTTGAGAAAACAGTTGAACTGGAGTTATAAGTAGCCATCTGAGCTCATGAGCTTGTCAGAACCCCCCACTGAGGAGGCAGCGAGCATCTGCAGACGTCATGTCATCCATGTTACCCACTGCTGCCACATATCTCGCAACTTGCAATTGATCCTAGTGTTCAGCATGGTGCAAGTTTTCCTCAGGGAGGCCGTGAATGCAAGGCGAGGGCAGAAACACACATCAGTCTTCAAAGCAAAGAAAAATAAATCAGCAAAATGCACTTTAAAGCCATGGAAACAGAAAATATGCAACAGATCTGCATATTGACTGAGGCTGGGAAGGTAAAAATAAAAGACTGCAGCACTCAACATGAATGTAGACCTCAGAACATGTTTTAAATTCTCAGGGGTCTCATGCAGTAAGTTTGACTCTTAGTGATGGAATAAAGTGTCCCCATCTGATGCTAGTTAGTCGGAGTGAGTTTTGCAGGCAGGTCTTGGTCGCATGTGTGTATGTTCCCTGTGATGCAAATTACCAGTTTTTGCCAATAAAATCCCAGGATGTCACATTTACACACTCTTCCAGAACCTGCATGTTGTGTTTACACACTCTCCCAAAACATGCATGTCGCGTAAACACACTCTCCCAGAACCTGCTTGTCACATTTGCACACTCTCCCAGAACATGACTCAAACGGTGTATCCTAAACTCCTGCTCCGGGGTGTGTTTCCTAGAAACATAGTTGCTAACTACATATATAGAATGAATAAGGAGTGCATTGAAAAACGAGGCTAGATCTGGCATTTATTTGGAAAGCACCATAAAGTAAGTTACTCACTCACCAGAAACTCAGAACCATTTAGTTTATAAACAGTGCTGGCAGAAAGTCCATTTATGAAGAGATTCAATAAATCCCCTATATTTACTTCTACGAGTTCGTCCTAGTCGCCTATTTTATGTGTGTTGTGTTTGTGCTGGTGATTCTTTCTGGAAAGTTAGGATGTTTGTGAGAGAGACAGGTTGCAGGAGACTGACAAGGGCATCACAGTGGACCCTGACATGAGGTCATTTTTCCACAGTGCAGGGCCTGACATTATTCAGCCTACCATTAGCCATCCTAGGGTTATCCTGCCTAGCATTAGTCATCCTAGTGCTATCCAGCTTAGCATTAGCCATCCTAGTGTTATCCAGCTTAGCATTAGCCATCCTAGTGTTAACCAGCCTAGCATTAGCCATCCTAGTGTTA
>JAAGVU020000038.1:21560991-21607296 GCA_011763525.2 Mormyrus iriodes
TCCTAGTGTTAACCAGCCTAGCATTAGCCATCCTAGTGTTATCCAGCTTAGCATTAGCCATCCTAGTGTTATCCAGCCTAGCATTAGCCATCCTAATGTTAACCAGCCTAGCTTTAGCCATCCTAGTGTTATCCAGCTTAGCATTAGCCATCCAAGTGTTAACCAGCCTAGCATTAGCCATCCAAGTGTTATCCAGTTTAGCATTAGCCATCCTAGTGTTATCCAGCTTAGCATTAGCCATCCTAGTGTTATCCAGTTTAGCATTAGCCATCCTGGTGTTATCCAGCCTAGCGTCAGTAATTCTAGCACATCAACCTTTGTTGTTTCCCCCAGCCTCCCTTATTTTTTGTCTTTGCTGCCCTCTCAGCCACCGGGCCCATGTTTACCCATCCCAATCCATCAAAATCACGTGCCGGTCCACCTACATGCGGCTGTAACAGGACTATGGGCCACACACGCATGACGTGTAAATCTTTAGCTAAACATCAAGCGGCTTGATGATATATATTTGCATTTCTGGAGGCATGAGAAATGACACATTGGAAATAGTCATCGGGGGAATATCGCGAAGCTAAGTTACGGAGAATTACAAGCTGAAGCCTTTAACACACAAAATAGCTAAAGGTATAAAGCTTTTCATCAGTTAGGGCAGATTTAATTAAATTATATAACATAATAATTCAATATTATGCATTTACTGTGGTGGACGATTCAACATTGTGAGTCACGTACGGTACATCTCATAAATAACCGTCATATTTGATATAGGCTAGTTAATGGTTTTCAATCCAATATCCATTCATCCATCTTCTAACCACTTATCCTGGTCAGGGTCGCCAGGTTAGTCAATAAATCAGTGCATATATTATTCATTCATAGAGAGTTTATAGAGTTAAAGATCAAAGTCAAATCAAACGTGTTCTATTTTTAGGCATTTGCGGATATGACAGCAACTCAATGGAGCACTCACTGACCAGTGTGCTGTCAGATTTTATGATATAATGCCTTTGCTGTGTAATAGAGCTTAATCTGAGCCCTAGTAAACCATAAACCATGCTGTTTTCACTTCACATTTAGTCACTTGCCCACACAGTTGAACACACAGTTCAGTAAAGCCTTTTAGTGCCTTTAGCCGACATGCTAAACACCCACATTCTCCAGGTCACGATGTATGTAGCCCTGTTTGCACAATCTTTTCCAAAAAAATGGTAAGTAACAAACTGGAGCCAATGAATACGGCCTGATTCACCATTAGATACGTACAAATGGGGATGGGGATGGTGCCAGCCTTTACAGGTCTCTGACAGTGTCGCATCTCTGATGGCTAACCATCTTTACAAAGAGCGTGATGAGTTTTTGCAGGTGTGCCCCCTGCTGGCTGCTTTTACTGGCACGCCCTCCTACTCGGGATCTAATCGCGACTCCCCACCTAGACCAAAGGAGGTTCCAGCATGAAAAAATTACCGGCTTGGGAAAAGCAAGTCCCACAGACAGCCACAATGAGGCATTCAGCTAGAAAAGTAATGTTAGCACCTGTGTTCTGCAGTCCCGGGAGGAGAGGGGGATGACAGTCGCAGGTCGGGGGGGTATGGTGGGGGGGGGGGGTCTGTCTGCTGGCCGGGCTGTGTGTTATTCATCCCCAGTCAGACGAGAGCTTTGCTGACCGATGGTAACTGTTTGGGTCGGCCATTGCCAGGTCATGTGACACCCTGGCATTGTGGACAGGGGCTAACAAAAGTGTGAAGTGGAAGAGGTGGCATTTAGCTGGGGGGGCCGAAGGGGAAGCAAAATTGGGATGACAATTTTCCCACTGAACAAACACTAGAAGATCGAGTCAGTCTGACTCTGAAATGGAGATTCATGGTATTTGCATGGCAGTAATTTAAAAACAGTCACAAATTAGGACTCCTCCACACTGCTCGGTAAATAAATCTTTTCTTGTGTTGAATCAGCACATCCACGTATTTAATCATTACTTGGTAATACCTTAAATATTTACATGGCGATGACTCATGCTCTGTGCTGAAAATATCTCTGTGGGGCAGGAAGGCGTGGGAAGCTGCAGGGGAGCGGCATGCATCGCTGCACGGCGACCACGGCGACGGAGCATTTCCTCCTTTCAAGAAACAGAACGGAGCGGCAGAGAGAAAAAAAGGTATCTGAGGAAATGGGCACCCGGGGCCCCGCCTCGCCCCTCGCTGGCTGCCCACGAATCGCGTCAGGTTAACCGTCGAAGCGACACAATTGGGGTAGCAGGGCGCGTCTAAACGGAGATGGCTCTGTGCCCCACTGCATCCCCCACTTTGTTTCTTGTTCTAAGCAGATCCTCGTCGATCAGCGGGTGGGGGCGGGCATAATTCTGGACAAAACGTGGTGATGTGCCCGGGCAGGTTTGAGGTTTGAGACGCCACACCGCGTTAAACAACTGAGCGTCTGTGTTCAGCTGCATCACACTGCGGACAGAAGTTTACGGCAACCTTTTTGCCGCACAGGTCAACGCAGTAAAATACATTTGAAATGCAACAAACAAATATTCCCAGTATATCAGCGTTTCACAGCTTTTGTGGTCGAGGGTTGAATGGTGGTGCCACCTCATCTAAATCAATGTCACCCTCATAATCATCACCCTCCCTAACCCTAACCCTCCCTAACCCTAACTTCAACAAAGTTATATTTTCCGATAAAACCTATGGAGGTGAAAACCAGGTTCTCGTTTTGTGGACCAGCAGCTGACCCTAAACTACCCCCAACCCCAGACTCACAGAGATACTCAGTCCACATCAATCCTGCAAGGCTCAGATCCAAATGATCCCTTGATGGTCTCTCAGTCCCAAAGCCTCTTTGGTCGCTCTGCCGAGGATTATGGGCCCCCTGCATTTTCCTAATTGTTATCAGTAATCGCCAGAGTTTTAATTGCTCTGCTTACTGTTTCCATGCACACATCTCACTCCTACGGTCAATTTCATTCATTAAACGCCAGAACAAAGCAGTAGTATTTAGCCCTATAGAATTTAAGAAAAAAAAATATGTTTCAATAATTTCATTTAATTTTTAAGTGCAAGTTTCTCAACTGGATTATTCTGTAAATAAATACAATAGAATACGCCCTTGATTTGATTGAACAGACCCTTTGATTCTAACAAAATTACCAAGATGACTGTCATAAATTTGATTTAGACAGAGTACAATGAATAAAAGGTGAAAAATTACCCTACCATAGTACTTTAAGTATAGTAATGATTTTATAAATTTAATGTAATTAGTTTAGTGAAATTTTGTGCTATATACATTTACAACATGCCCCTCAGTGACAATATATTACTAGGTAAGTTGATTTTGATAAAACTTCCTGCTAAACATCACAAAGATGCAGACTGTTGTCTCTATAGCAGCACCCACAGGTAACAAAGGGAACTGCAGCCACACCAGCAGTACGTGCATTCATGTGAAAAACCTAAAACTGAAACCCTTACTAGCTTGTCAGCCGCTGACCCACTTAGCGAGGAACTTGTGATTTGCATCAAACAGACACAAGATGTCGAGCTGGGCCATGTGTTCCGCCCGACCCGAAAGTCATAACAACTGAAGAAAATCCCCACTCGCGTGATGATGTCAAAGAGCCCAAAAACTGACATCTCACACCTCTTGATAATATTGCAGCACTCATATGACACCCCACTTATCAGGGCTACCGCACATCATTGCCAGAGCATCGTTATTATTGACATGCACCTCCGAGTCCCAGGTTCGAATCCCAGGAGGTATATTGCTGTAGTACTTAGCCTAAGTGAATTACTCTGCAGTGTATAGCCATGTCAAATTAATGGCTTCAAATAAAATAACATTAATTGGCAAACTACACGCAAATGAATACCATACACTACACCAGAAAAACACACGCCATTATATATAAGCCTGTCTAATCAGTAACAGCAATGTGCAGAGGCGATTTCATGGTTGCCGCGTGTCCCCAACTGTGAGCTTCTCTCCCCAGCTACGCAATTATCCAGTTTAATTAGCCGGAATGTCATAGGCTAAGACAGAGCCCCCCGTCACAGATATCTGGCCTGCAGCTGCTCTTCTGTTATGCAGAAATGCCTGACTGCAGTTAATGGACCTGATCTCCTCCAATAATCACCGGAAAGCCTTCGTCTGAAGTACCCATATGATTGTCGACGTATGGACCTTACTCTGGCCTTGGACATCACTGTGTGGGAGGTCACATGATTTAGAAGAGGAGCACTGAAATCACAGCACTGACACTCTCCTCTTAACATCAGGGCTGGAATCCATCCAATCCAGTGTTATCCTGTGTCCTCCTCACAGTCTCACACCCACCCCAGCTTTCAGTTGCATTGTGCATAAACAGCCCCTTTCCTTATCACTTCTCCTGTGCAACCTCTTCAATCAAGCCATGCTTTCCCACTTCAAGCCTTTCAACTAAAAGCTCACACAGTCTGAATCTCTATTGTGCTTAAATTAATTATTTATCCCCCGACCCAGTGTGGATGAGTGTAACGTATTATTCAGCATGCCACGGAATCCCATACGCGATCCCTTAATAATATCCTGGAACATCAAAACTGGATTTCCAACTGATCTGAGATTTTTTTCCCCATTGACTGAAAATTCGCCATCTGTTCTGAGCAGTTGAATATGATTTCAGTGCTTAACTTCAAACAAACTGAACAAACTCCTGTGATTCACAGATACGGGAACTGAGAGAGATGGCAGATCCTCTTAAAATCTTCCGTGCCTCGTCAAGTTGCCGCAGTTCATCAGAACTGTGCCGAACGGCGGACAGACACATAAATGAGGTGCGTTATTCCTGGGAGTCGCAGGATCGCAGTCATTCACAATAAACTTTGCAGTGCCACAAACCCATCCAGTGATGTGTATCACCCGACTTCGCGAACTTAACAGGCACCAAATGGGATGCGATTTGCAATTCAAACGAGGCATAAAAGAACGCGGCAACTCCAAGCCTTGTGAAACTGTCGGGAAATTAAAACGGCTGGTTCAGGTTTCCTGCCACTGCTCGTCTCAGAAATCCCCACCTCTAATAGGACAGAAAAACAGACCCGTAAATAAACTGTATCCATGCCAATGAGACAGCTAAGATGCTCATTCGTTTTGCTCGGAGCGTAACCAAGCACTGATAACAGCCCTGTAAACATTTTACGACACTAAAGTGCCTGAGTATGCAAATAAAGGATATCTTATCTGAACAGGTTATGAAATTAGATAAATTCTAACAAAGATAGGCTAAAATCTACCAGGTCTCACACCGGAGACCAGCACTCTGGCTCACACTAAGAGAGCAACTATATCACGTTTAACACAGCATTACCACCTGCCGCGAGTAATTTCAGACCTTTACGACTTTCCTTCCACATTTACAGACTTCTTAATAAAGCTGTTTTAGCTCCTGAGGGCACAGGGACCTGCACGAGAAACCAGCTCTTCCATAATAGGTTTAGTAAGGAGAAAATGGTGCTGGTCCAAGACTCAGGAGCCCTGCCCGAGGTTGGCGTCCATTAGCATCCCTGCGAGCTCTCCCAGGCCGGCGTGTCTCACTGGGAGTCAGTCATAGGGCTGCATCAGGTGCAAGCGTCTCTTGCCGGCACTGAAATCTGATTACACGGCACGTTAGGTAAACAGGCCACGGGGCTGCAAGGGAGGGATTGCTTTTGTAAGCAGTGGCTGGTCAGAAACCTTCAGTACACTGGCGTGCGGTATGGCTGGGGAGGGTGGGTACCCTGTTCCCCGGTTTTCCATAGGGGTACTGGGTGCCCCCCCCCGTGGAAAACTGTGACCTTTCCTTTCTCCTTGTATGGTACAACATTCACCTGTGAAGACGGAGAAGAAAGAGGACAAGCCTCCCCCCTTCTCGGTAATGCAGATGGGTCAGGTGAAGCTCACAGCTGCGGTGGCTCTGCCCTTAGTTGATGGGGGGCAGCTGCCCGTTCCCTGGTGTATGAAATGAGAAGGGGGGGGCTTCATAATCCTGTCTATCTGCCTGGTCTACCTTTGACCTGCCTCTTGCGAGTCCTTGCAGCCTGATGGAATGTGACTCAACAGGGGGTTTTCCGAACTGTAAGGTGGGGGGGGAGGGTGGCGTCCCAGGGAAGAGTGAGGTCACAGCCTGGTCAGTCACATCACCTGTGCCTTATTCATATTAATCATATTAAACCGGCTCCTCTTTTGTGTTCCTTTGTTTGTGTTGAAATTGAAATTGCCATCTTCCGTTTCGCTTCCCCCATCGGGTCAGACCCCCGAACCCCCTCCCACCCAGCCACGGTGACCTCCAGAACCTGCCAGCTTCAACGCGGATTCCATCTGCACGACAGCAAGCCCGACTCCAGGGACCCACTTGCCGTTTCCACAGAGGTGGACATTTCAGGACTAGAAAGTAAAAATACAGACCAAGATTTTGTTTCAACCAACCAGTTAAGCATAAAGAGTCACAGTCACAGAGTGCTCAACTGGCTGGTTGAAACAAAATCAGGTGATCACGCCCCCCAAAACACACACCCACCAAGCATGGAGGCAGCCCGTACTGCTGCATCAAGCCCCCATATAGCTCCACTCAGCCCACGGTCACGCACTGTGGGCAGCACTGGCCATACTCCCATAAGGAGCTCCAGGCGAGTTCTCCAAAAATACCCCCATTACCGCATTACTATATCGCAGCGTGATGCAACCTTTTGCATATATCCCACAATCCCACAGAGGGAAACTAGCATAACATAATCATTTCACAAGTATATTAAATACATATCTGGGTGACTGCATGTTTTCTCAGGCAAAGTGATGGGCTTGTTGGTTGGGTGTTTATTTCATAGGTGGTCCGCACTGACTAAAGCCTTCCAGCTGAACTTCCATACTGAACCCGTTCAGGCATCTTAATGCACACCTGGGCTACTGCGTCTCAGGCTGTGACATGAGGTTAGCTTAACGTGTCAACTTTTGGTAAACCAAGGGATTGTATCACCAAGCCCTATAAAAAATCTCTTACCCCTTCACCACCTCCTGCTACAGCTCATGCGAACAGGACATTTATGGCACCCATCAGCTCCAGGGAACACCACACACTGTTCAGGAAGTATCCTTTCAACTCTACTGAACACCACACACTACAGAAAGTAACCACCCTGTTCAACTGAACACCACACCCATCAGAAGGTAACCCCCCTGTTCAACTGAACACCACACCTTACAGAAATAACCCCACCGTTCAACTGGATGTCAGTGTTCAGAATGACCCCCTCAGGTCAACTGAACACCACATCCTTTAGTGACACACAGCAGTTCCTGTGGCCACGAAAACGATTACGACTAATTAAAAATGCAACAAAATACAACACTTAACACTTATGCCCCGAAGTTCTTAATTGCAAAAGAATTTTAGTAATAGTAAATAAAATATTTCAGGCTAACCAAAGAAAGCCCTGAGGGGTGTTGGCACCCTTGTACCACTTTCACATTTGCTGTTTGGTATTGATCTATTTTCACAGCTCCATCCTTATTAAGGCGGACGAAAAACTCCTACCAGCCGCACCAGCAGCCAGAAAGCTGGCTGTCATCAGCACAGGCCCCGGGCGATGGTGCTGTGATGACTCACTCCAGGCCAAATTGGTATGGGAGCGCGGCATACAAAGCGCACAGGCTCAAGAACGATCCAAATTAGCTAGTGCTGCCGGCCAGCACAGGCCCAACACACCCTTGTGCCTTGGATACCTGATTCTGTAAGTACTTACTCAACATGGTCTTCATCCAACACAAGGGACCATCAAGGACGAGTATAAACGATAGGGTTTGATCGAAGAGAGATTCTAGCCAGGCTTCCAGAGGTCTTCTGGATCAGTTCCATTAGCTTGTTGCTCAAACTTGTAGTGCTACCAAGACAGCAGTAGGTGGAGTATTGAGTTATTCTCTCAATTGTATGTACTCATAACACACCAGGAACCATTTCATGGGCTTGGCAGACACCAAAGTCTCACCGTTGGAACCGAAAAAGTCCTCAACTGACTTGTTTTCGTAATATAGGTTACAGGTAGCGAATGTGTTGATAAAATCAGGAATATACACGTGCCTCGTGCTTTATTTTTGGCACCATGTTGGCATTAGGCCGTCTTAGAAGATTGCAGAAGGCACCACTCGCTGAAGTGCAGTCCTGTCATCTTACACTGAAGGCTACAGAAAAAGAAGAAGAAAAAAACGTACAGAGGCCCCATGGAAACACAGATAAAAGACTCAAGATTTTATTTTCCATGAAGGTAGCTTAGGTAACGTCGCTGTGGTTTCAGGTCGGTCTCGCGAACGTTAAACTGGCTGCACTTTTTATATCAAAATAAAGCACTGGGTCAAAATGATGACACCGTGCTGGATGTTGTCTACAAAAACATGCAGTTTAGCCAAAAAAATGCTCCCTTTTCAAGTCATTCTTCTGTTTCCAGGTCAGAATGAAGAGGCTGCAAACAGCTCCTCTGTGAATTTCAGCCCCTTTGAGACATGGTATACCTTTAACATTTCTCTGAATGCTGACTAAAACCCATTAGTTCCTGTAAAACCTTTCGCCGCACCAACATTTCACAGCACAGGAGGGACAGAGCTGAACGGAAAATACCAAAGAAAATTTCTGATAGCGAGTTGTGGTCATTTCTTTACCTTCAGTGTTTTGGTGCTACTAGGAAGTCGGTTTAATGATTCTGATGTTGCAGACACGTCCTGCCATCCTTCCCCGAGGTAACAGCCCCAAAGCGTGGAGACCCAGCCGACGGCCGATCACAGTCTTCGGTGGTTCATCTGCACCCTTAATATGGAAAATGCATTCCTAGGAAGCCCATTAGAGATTCATTAATTGCGTGTTAATGGACTGCGTACTACACCTGACAAAGCCTGCTGACAAGAGGGGTAAAACCCTCAAGAGTCTGGAAAATTGCTCCCCCTAATCCAAGGTGAAGAGCTGTCTGTCTCCATCTCACACTCCCTTCACTCTCTTTTTCCGTCTCTCCGCATCCTCTCTGTCTGCCTACACCGACCAAAAGGGCAATTAACCTAACCTTTCTCTACAGACTGGCGGCCCTTTCCTCGCTTCACCTGAAGCTGCCACGTAAAGTCGAGGCTGATTAGTACGTCCCTAACTGTACTGCCCTTTAACCGCCCACAATAACCCATCGGACGACACCCGAGCTTTCATGCGGGACCCTCATTTCCTATCGATTACAGCAATCAATAGGAGACGGACGCAGAACCTTAATTACCACGGAGTCCCAGACCAGGATGGCCAGCAAGCCAGCCCCCCTCCCTGGGAGAGACATCAGATCCGCATGATATTCCCTCCCCCTCACATCAAAGCCTTGCCCGGGAGATCCTGCACTTTCATGTGGGTGTGTATATAAAAAAATAATGAAATAATGAATAACTTAAAGCTCCCTTCTTTAAAAAAATGGACAAAAATAACTTGCTCCGGCATTGCTGAGCTATGAATTTACCTGACCCAGTAACACGCCTGCACAGCACAAACGTGTTTCACCATTTCCCACTGCTGGTCCTCTGGCAGACACTGACCTCCCTCATCTGTCTTGACCTCATAATGTGCTGCATCCAGTAATGGACATTCAATAAGTCGAACAGGGGTTTGTCTCAAAAGCCCAGCACTGTAAGGGTTTAAAACAGTGACTTTATGAGGGAGGTCTTCTAAATAAATAAATGCAAAATTTAAATGTAGGTCGACCTAATTTGCGGAAAAGACTTCTATAGTTATTCAGTGTAACAGTATGGAGGAGTAATTTAAAAAGCCAGCGGGGTGTCTGTGGACTCGAATTAACCATACAGGTATGTTTCCTTACCAAGCCAATCCCATGGCACAGTAAAGACTTACAACTCTGCAGGGCACAAACAGCCCCACAATAAAGGTGGTGCTGATTCATAGCCCGTTCACGCTAAACGTACCGGCTCAGTATCTCCCGCCGGATTTAACTTTAACATAAACCTAGGTATATCTGGTACAAGGAAACTTTAACGCGAAGACGTGACTCGGTCGCGCTTGCAGAGCGCGCGGTGCTGCAGGGCACGCTCGGCGGCGGAACGCGGAGCAAAGCGACTTGTTTGCCTGCAAAATTGCACAGTCTTCGCAGATTCCGGTTTCCGAAAGTTTGCTCTAGTTCACTACACCATTTCCTCAGCCAGCACATTCAAAAAAAGAAAAAAAAACAAGAGATCTTTATCTGTGGTTTAGGAGTGCAGATATAATTGAAAATCACTATCTTAGTTTACGTTTTGGTTGTTCCGTTCATTTCCCACCCAATTTTTTTAGAAATCATTAGACGTATTGTAATCATAGGAGGACGTTACAGAATTACCCTAGTCTGTAGCAAAACATGAACGTAGCTGTGAAATCATATTGTGATAGGTATTTCATTGACGTGACAATTCATGAAGCTTTCAGGTTAAGGAACATGGATGTGGCAGCCTTCTCAATGACCCAGCACTGACCAGCTGAATGGATGGCACTGGTAGGTTCCCAAGCCAAGCTGTCAGTGCTCTCTGTAAACAAGGATCCTGTTTCTGTAGCCCCCCTCCCCCCCACCCCCAAACAGGTTTTAGGTCTGTGGGCCTGAAGTTCCCCATTGGTCCAGAGGGATTCTCAGGTGTCCCAATAATAGTGGGATCTCTCAGCGCACTTGGAGGGGGCTGATACCTTCACGTCTTTTCCAAGGCATACTGCCCTATACGCTCTCAATGGCTTCCCCTCTGATCTGGTACGGCTGCAAGGGCCATAAAAACCCAACCGCATCATGTGGAGCCGCATGACAGCCCTCCCCTGCCTCGCACCAAATGACGAGCACCACCGGCAGAAGCGTCTACCAGCTGGCCGTAGCCTCCCGTGCCAAGCCCTGCTCCTCGGATGGGCCAAGACATAACACTTAAGATGCCAAAACAAATATATGGGGTGACATCAAAGACCGAACATTACGTGAAGTCACAGGTTCATAGGAAACATGGAATGTATCACCGGCGACGGTCGATTCACCTTGAGCACTAACAGACTATATGTAAGTAACGCTCCGCTGTTCCACAGCCTTTCATTGACTGCTTTATGCTTACTAATGAGACGCTGTCGCATGACGGGATTCATTATTTCTGAATACTGCCATGTGCTCAAGGTGACCTATTCACCATTTATAAACATTCTGGCTCTTTTCTCTGGATTCCAACCTTTTCACATTTCAGGTGACATTTAATGTGATGACAAGATGCGTGGAAGAGGAAGACCTCGGTCTGCAGCTCCAAAAAGATAACTGTGGATGCGTTTTTTTCTACATTCCTCAAAGGCATTTTTTTTTTCCCAAGCTTTGAGAAATAGGATTTAGGGTAGCAAAACAGCAGACACAAAAGGAATATAATTACCATATCTTAGGAATTCATTGTACTATCAGTTTCACCAAAGGGTCTGTATTATCAATTGCACCACACGCTGTCCTCTGTGTTTTATAATTCAATAAATTACTCAACGTTCATTAACGATATCATCGCCTGGAAATTCAATTTATATGTATGTAACACCCTTCCCACCTGAAAGTGCTTTATTAGGTTTATTAACAAGAATGTCATACTAGGCACAGACATAGAGACAGTGAATACTGCGTAGTATCTGATCAGTGAAAGGAAAACCATTATTCATTCGTTTGAACTTGATGATAGCTGTAAGGTCAACGCCGAAAGCCAGATGATGGGTGTGTCTCCTTGGGGCTGTACAGGCACCAGGCGTGTGATTTCAACTTCAGATGGCTTCTCATGACCTGAGACCTCAGAGAGCTGCCCTAAACCCAGCATCCTGAAGACAGTCTTCTCATGTAATCTCTCAGGCTATGAGGAGTATTTTCCTCCCAAGGTCTGATAGGACTCGGGGGTGGTAGAAATTTACCAAGGCCAGTCAATGAATAGAGCAGGAATGGATCTCTCTGCTGTCACCCCCGCCCCCCCACCCACACTTAGGTCTCCACAATGACCGCCTGGCCTGGCCTACCCAGAATTCCATGAATTATTTAGACGAATTTTACAGTGGCTGCATCCCAGGGCCCAAAGCCCCTGTCACAGATGTCATCTCCTAATCCAAGGAGGCGGATGAGCCACCCTGCATTGCCCTGGTCTGCCAGTACAGCCCCAAGCTGACCAACAAGGAGAAAACAAGAGCACGACCAGCCCAACCCTGGGTCTGGGAGTGCTTCACAAAACATCTTGTCATCCAGCTGAAGAAGGAACCAGAGACAGGTGAATGGTCTGAGAGCTTCACCCATGATTCTGCTCAAGAAAGTCTGCTTGAAGAAACCTTGATTGCCCCATTACACCATGTAGGGACTCACCCGTTAAATAATATAAAATCAGAAACATTTTCAGTTTCATAAAATCAGAGAAATTAGAGTTCTTAGCACTGCCTGCTTCATGTGCAGTGTGTATACATTAGCACACACGGTTATCTGGCCTCTCCGATCAACAATTCGCGCCCAGCCCCCCCCCCCCCAGGACCCCTTCAGAAGGACACAATGAATGTAATGAACTGAAAGTTGCAATGTGTCTGGGTCCGTATAGACGGCAGGAGGTGTCATAGGCTATAGGATAGCCTTATCACCCCCCCCCCCAGCCCCCCACCGTCACGGACCCAAAAAGAGCATGACAATTGGATTTCATTCATCTACATTTGCTGGCATGGTTTCTCAGAACTCTTGGAGAGAATTGTTGGAATAAATCAAGCGCTTTAAGCTCAAAGTGCATGGGTTTGTGGGTTATTTGGTCAAATTACCGCGAAAATGTAATGTACTTCAGACTAAATTGTTCTCAACTAATAAAAGGTTCCCTTAGACTCAAAGCAGTTGAGCATAATCTTTCAAAATTCAATAAATGAATGGATATATAACAGAAATACTAATTATAAAACCAGTGCCGCATGTAACACGGGTCCCAAGGAAAGACGCGCATCAGGCGATATTTAACGTTTTTCAAAAGACGGAACGTAACGGCGAATCGCTAATACATCATAAATTATTAGGCATAGTAATTTCCTGAGTTAAAAGCGAATGCGCTTACTGAAATCCTGATGTCTGTCGCTAGTTAAAGCATAACGAAGGGGTACAATTTATTAAACAGCAGCAAAGCCTTTATTTGCATTGATGTCATTTTCCCATTAATGTCTCCAGCATATTAGAAAGCCAATTAGACGGCGCTGTTCTAATTTTACTTTCATCCCATTGTCTTCTCTCTCATTTTGTTACAGCATTTGAATGTTTGTTGACTATATAAAACTAAAAAACTTATTTTTTTTTTCACATCGAATTATATTTTCACATTAAATTATGTTTAATTTTTAGTTAAACTACACCCAAGTTGGTTATTTTACGTCATCGTCATCAGTGGAAGCCTGAGAGTGTTTAAAATTATACATGAGTGATTTTTCACGGGCACGTTCGCGAGCGCTTTCCACACGTACCGGGTCAAGAAGATATCAGATAACTGGCTCTTTCGTATTTTGATTTTGCGCTATAACTAAATATAAGTCAAACAGTCGAGGCACATGAAACAAAATAAATAATTAATATAAAGTCTACGGCTGTAGTTTTCACAAGTAAACTGTACCAGTGTAAGAGAGAGAAGAACATGAGTAAATGATAGAAAAATACCTGGTTCGGATGGAGACCCTGAGACCTGGTTCTTCAGGGTTCAGGAAGAGCGGAGCTCCGCAGCATGCGTTCATTTGCCGTGCTTGACTTGTCGCTTCTCTCTGATCTCATCATCCTCATCGTTTTCAGTAATTGCAAAGTAGTTGCGAAAGCCTTTGCAGTTCATGTGCGGCAGCAGTAGCGTGCACACACGCATGGCTGCGGTCTCGCGGTGCCGCCTCCCTGCTGCTGCTGCTGCATGCTCTCGCACGCCTCCCAGTGCAATGCAAAGACCCGAGACTCGCCCCTCGCCTGTTCTGGGCTGGTTTCCGACGACATTCGGCTAAACGTATCCTGGCGCCCTCTAGCGGCAAAATGGGGGAACAGTCTAATAGTCTTTAATTAATGACCCATAAACGAACACAACTGAACATCGTCATCGTATTTATCTCCTTAAATAATCTTTTGAATTCACGCGCATTACATGGACGTACGCATGAAATTGTATTTCTAGATACATACATTAAAACGTAACATTTTCAATGGGAAAGTATCCCCACCTTGTGCTTACAGAAATTTCTATGCAGGTTTCCATGTGTTATAGGTTTACTGAGTTAAAATTCCAGTGAAAAGAAGGGGGCTGACTTACGCAATGATGACATAACTGCCAATTTACCTTTTATAGCATCATCTCCTACTTAGGAAGCAGCGTTGACATGCCAATTGACCCCTGGGCATCTGTATGCATGTCTGCACGTGTGTTTGACAGGCATGTGAAAAATATTTTTGCTGAAATATAAGAGCACCTGGAATTAGACATAGAAAAACATTTTTGCTTGCATATTCTATATATGTTTTTATTCATTTTAGTTTGTAGTTTGTACCTTATGTTAAAATCCTTATTGTGGCATCATGGGACTTGCTTTTTTAAATTAAATTAAATTGTTTGTTTGTTTTGAACTATTTGTTTGCATGATGAATGTTTGATCCGAACCCTATGATGTACCTGTCCATTTTTTTTATATCAACGAGAAACAAACACACGGCTGATTTTCCACTTTGGCGTTATAGCATTTCCTCGCATATATGCAGAATTTATACACAAAATACAATTTGTATAAATGATTAGTCTCACTAGGCCAATATACAAAAAAATGATATGGTGTCATTAGATCTCACGGGTTTGTGTAAAAGGACACACTTTGAAAATACTAAGAAAGATTCTGGGCGCAGACAAACCCTCCTCCCCTCTGCCATTATTACCAAAATGAACCCAAGCTAAATAGTGTTTGCGGTCAGAATATACCGTGTTAGTATAGAGCAGTGTTTCCCCAACCCTGTCCTTGGACCCCCAGATGGTCCATGTTGTTGCTCCCTCTCAGACAGTCCACATTTTTGCTAAAACATGGACTGTTGGAGGGTCCCCAAGGACTGGGTTGGGAACCACTGGTACAGAGGCATGCACTGACATAGCAACATAGAGTTAAATTGGGTTTTGATAGAATAAAAATATGCATTCAAAACTCAATTACTGATAATGCATGAAACAACAATACATCAATTTCAAAACTGGTGCCATTACTACTCAGTGGTGCATACTGTGACGGCAGGGCATCAATAATGGTCCATACTGAAGCTTTCTGAATAATGGGGAACTTTATCATCAAAACAAAATACCAAACAGACAAAAATCAAAGAGACCACAAGGACTCGAAACAAAACCAGATAGATAACACTGGAACTAATTAGGATTGAGGCAGAAAATCAGGTGGAAGACAAAGCTATCTGACAAACTGGGAAACAATGTGTAATGAGATTCATCAACAAAAAACAGGCAAACACACTCACCTACAACACACCTACAAAAACAACAGAGGAACAAGGAATGGGCAGGCACATCTATACACATCTATCCACAAACAAAACAAGGGATGGGTGTGGGCCTTTAACACTCAAGCAAACACTAGGGACTCAAATACCAGGGAAAAAAGGAACACAAGACATAGATACAAGGCTGGACACAGGCAGGGTAACCAAAAATAAATACATTAAATGCAAGGACTAAACTAGGGTACATAAAAACAAAGAACATGATTACAGTGGGGTAACCAAAAAACAGAGTGTAAAATTGAGTTTAAAGGCTAGGATGGCCAGTGACATCTGCTGGCCAAATGGGGAAACAACAGACAGAACTAGACAAGTCAGGGAACAATCCTGATATACACAAAAATTGATTTTTTTAAAAGGTCAGTCCTTGCAAGATTGTTATTAAATTGTCCACCAGAATCTCTTAAGTTTAGGCCTCTGTGCTTTACGACCAAAAAGTTACTGGTTCAAATTCTGTGGCTGTATCACTTGTGGGCCCTAGATCAAGGTCATTAACCCCCAAACTGCTAATTCACCGTACAAAAGAGTCTACCTTGCGTGCCAAGTGAAGTACAATGACTTAGAAGGAAGCACTGTTTCCTCACACTTCCAAGGTTGGGGGTTTTCAGTTCAGTTCAGTTTATTTTTCTACAGCACCTCTCACAATCGCTCCAAGGCGCTTTACATAGGTGTGTTGTGATACATCACATTATCATTAAAGGAGGGTAATACAAAAACATGAAAAAGGAAGGACAAAGAAGTGAAATAAATAAAGCCAGATGACAACAGAGGAGAAGCAGGTTTGAATCCAGCCTCCGCTCTGTGTGTGTGTGTGTGTGGAGGTTGCATGTCCTCCCCATGTTCTCCGCTTTCCTTCTGCAGTGGAAAAACATGCACTTAGGGTAACTATGCCTTGTGACCAGCCCCAAGACAAGTGGTAGAAGGATGTATGAGCGTCAGTCCTGTTAAAACTAACTTTAAAATTTAGTCTACTGTACGAAGTAGGCCAGTCAGTAAGGGTCTCTTTTAATGCTGATTTAAGGAATACTTATTTATACAGATGTTAATACAGAGCACTTTTTTCCTTGTTTTATTCACTGACTTATGCTCAACATCTAATTTCGACGCTGCAATCTGAGATAATACAATCAATTCAGAAGGGCCGTTTGCCCTGATCGGCCGAAAACAACGCGCAAAACAAACCAGCGCGGACTCGCACCGCCGCATGGAGAGCGATGCCCGTGTTTTTGCATTCCTTCAAAGAAGCCAAATTATTTTCTTTTTGAAGTATTGGTGGGACATTCGTTCTTACCAAATTTCACCTGTGAAAGCGAACAGATTTATTATGTTTCTGGTTGTAAATACAATTTTGCAAATTAACCTACATAGGATTTGATCTCTAAGAGTATAATTACGCATTATATTTTTCTATTGTACTTCTTATAGAAGCTTATTGTAATGATGGTGTTTGAGAAAAGTACACTTTAAAAAGCCAACATGGTCGAACATAGCCTTAAAATGGCAATGTGGTATGGAGGGCTACGATAACTAAAGGCTTTCAAAAGGCTTTTATTGAAACACGGTGATGTAATCAGAAGTGAAGTGTTCCCTCATTCTGCTAGCAAATGTGTAAAAGATTTATCACGCCTCTTCAACCTGGGGGTGGGACTAGAAGCTGACAAGGGACTGAAAGGAAGGCTTTAAGGGTTTTCCATAATGAATCAAGATGGACAGGGGAGCAGAGGGTGGGGATTTAGAAAGAAAAAGGTGGGTGTCAGGGCGAAAGAAAATGAGCGGATACAATCGGCCTGCTTTATGTACAAAATGCATCTTTTGTAAAAGTCTCTCACGATGTCACGTATCGTTGCAGCGTTAACTCAAGATTCAAGATTTTCATTTGTCACACGCATGGATGTGCAGGTACACAGGATAAAATAATATCGGTTAACAAAATAATTTCTAAATGGTAGAAATATATTTTAAAAATATAGATAACAAATCCATTGTCGACTTCATTCCATATTATGGTTGAAGATGTACTTAAAAACAATGCTCGCCGTATTGATTTTATTGCCGCTCATGTAACGTCAGCTAAGAGCGCTTCTCCACCGCATCAAGTGCTTACGGTTGTGCCCGGTGTTTACAACAAAAGTTGAAGACAGCAACACATCACGTTGCGTTGCAAGGTGCAGTAAGACAATGTCCAGAAGATGGCGCTTAAATCTTGTCTTAAAACAGTATAACGAAGACTATGCTACAATTGCATTTCCTTTACATAGAAGAACAACAAATAAATAATCATCAATAACAATAGATCGTGAAGGAACGTATTTTAAAGTTAATGTAAGTATTTTTCAGATTAATCAGATTTTTTAAAAGTCAACAGTAAAGTAAGCCTAAACATATTTAGTAAAATGGATAATTACCCATTTGAAAAAGTGCATACATAAATATGTATTTACTGAACCTATTAATTTTGTTATGTAGAACTAACCAATGTACGTTTTAACAAGGCGGTTTTCCGTTAGGAGTTCAGTGACACCGACTACTAACCGAGCAAAGAGATCGTGAAAGTGCCGAAAGAGGAGGTGAGCCCTTCTCGAGTGCCTTTAATACCCGCCCCCTCCGCTCCAGCACGCCAGTCGGGGCGAGCACGCCGCTAACAGCCGGGTCTCCGCACACAAAGCGAGGCTCAGGGCTTCCTCTTGTTTTACCACCCCCCAAAAAGCATGGAAGACCAGCTTTCGCGGCGTCTCATTTCTGCTGCCACCACACAGTGAAGCGGTCCTGTCATGCTAGGACAGGGCCCCGTGATATTTGCAATTTAAAACTGAGAAATATTTGGATTTTTGGCTCGCAGAGCGTCTGTTCTGTTTTTTGAAATACAATGGGCTGCTGCAGCGGACGTTGCACGTTGATTTTCCTCTGTACTTTCCAGCTGGTGAGTATTATTTCTTTTACAAGTTGTGTATTACTTGGATCTCTGTTTTCATACAAATAGACATGTGGAGTTTGTAACGGAAACACTACAGTTCTCTTTTAATAATCTGGGGATGGATTTTGTGTCTTTTTGTTTAAAGAACAGCGATTGTATATATGTAAATGCTAATGAGATGCGCTTTGCTTTTGCGACACGATTGGTGACATGTGCATGCACCTTAAGCCATTGCCTTTAGACGAGCTCCTCAGCGCACTTTACGCTCAGTCCCAGTGAGGATGTGACCCAGCTGTGAATGCCGGTGACCAGCAGGGGTCGCTCGTTTCTCCCGCCTGTCAGCGCATCTCTGTTTCATAAGCATTTAACCGACTGCTGAGTTAGTTCTGTAAGAGGCTCATGAATTTATCGCCGTTTGATAGTAAAATGAATCAGTTTTTTTCTAAAATTACCCGGCCGTGTCAGGTCGGGATCTAAGCTTCTGGAATGACTTCTCTGGTGACTTTAATCATCCCTGCATGCTGGAGGGTATAAATTTCATTGGCACCTGTCTACTTTCATATTCCTTATTATTTTGCTCCCTTATTTTACCGAAATGACTTTTGGTGTTGCGTTATCAATATATATGCAATTTTTTGCCAAATTATACTCGTCCGACGGCAGTCAATATAAGTGGCAAGGGACCGGGCCACTGTTGGAAAACGGCGGGGATGGCCTCTCCTATTCCCACTGCGCACTCACCTTATGTCTGCGAAAGGCCAGTGGACCAGAAATGATTGCACCCACCGCCTCCATTGTCCTCATTCACACGACGCAAAATATACCCACCCAGTCCTGGAGCGTTTACTGCTTCTCGGATACTGCCTGGTGGAGTAATGACTTGTGGGGGGGGGGGGTAATTTTATTGCGTTTAAGATGCGTCGTCCCAGGCAACACACCCACAAAAGCTTGCAAGGCTGAAATGCCATCGCCATGGACGGGTAGTGAAATGGTCTTGCTTGTCGAAACCCATCTATGAAACAATAGCCGGTTTCAGAAGTTTGTCTTCTTAAAATTCACCAGGGGATCGCTGTCAAAACAACAGACTACTATGTCTGGAATAAAATGTGAACGCTGCAAGATCAGACTATATTAGACAATGGCAAAGGCATAAGTTATTCCCTCTATCCTCTATTAAAAGCGTTTTATGCTTGTCTTACCGCTATCAACCCCCTGCCCCCTGAACACTCAGAGACTTCTCACAGTGTAAATGGTTGTATTGTTGCACTAAATCCTCAGTGCTACCATAATGGTTTTCGAATATTATTTGTTGGGTCGGGAAAAATGCCAGCAGAAACTGGCGCGCGTGCCTGACTTGAACGCGCAGCTGCTCTTGGCCGTGTATTCTAATCAGGTGAATCTTGTTTGTTTGGTCCATTGTGTGCCGGTAAGAGATGAGGGGGGGGGCGTCTTGGTAGGTGAATTGGTTTATCAGTTTGTTTACTGGACGGATTCAACAATACTGTAACTAGCAGTGAGTGGTGACTGCGGAGTGGCTGGAGACTGAAGAGTTAGTTTGAGGAGAGTCTTTGCAGCTGGGGAAGCCCATCTTCTGTGTGGGTAATGATCACGGCGTACTTGTAATATGAGTTTTCCTCCTCTATCTGAATTTTCTAAAGGACTTGTCAGGATTCTAAACCCCCCCCCTCACCCCAGCTGTCAACAGCGCCCTCTTTCCCATGCCTTTAACAGTAATAAGGTGGTTCTGCTCCCAGATGGCTTCACTCTGTCTCACTTATGGACAACTCCCATCAGATAGATAATAGATAGATAGTGTTATTAACCCCGAAATAAATTGCACGTTTACAGTAGCACAACACACATTTAGATAGTAAAAATGATGATATTTTTACTTCATTAGACAGTAACAACAAATAATAAATGACAATATAAAGTAACAGTGCAAAGAATACCAGAGAGAGTATTGAACGGAATTCCGTAATATTTGCTCTGAAAAATAGTGTTGTTGAAGACCTGCGGCTTTGATAATCTTAGATCATTTCGTATTGAGTGAATAGCGTCCGGGCAGAAAGCATGCCGAGCAGTTATCGTTATCGTTACAATACGCTGGCCTTATGTTTTTCAGAATTGGGGGTTGGGGGGGGTTCAGAAAAAGTCAGAAAATCGGGGCATATTTTCCGTGGCTATGATGGCAGAGGAGTGTCTTAGATGATGGGATGGGGGGTTTGTCCAATTCAGGTGCGTGTGTGTGTGTGTGTGGGGGGGGGTGACAGCCTGACAGGTGTGGCACTGTGTAAATCCATAGAACAGCCAGTCAGATGAGTTTTTTTTTTTTAACGTTTCAGTATTTCTTGTTTGCGGGCTGAGTTACCCTGTCAACACAGGACAGAGTCGGGATGCGATAGTGTGGCCTGTCACCTCTGACTTACCTTGGCTGTGGGGTCTAACCCTCTCCCTGAAATGCATCTGGCTTGACTTGTTCTGTGTAGGTCTGATGTACCATTACTACTAATACCCCCCCGCCCCCCCCAAAATATCCTGTGCCATCTCCCTGACTTCATGCTCTACAGAGACTCAGCTGTGGGGATGCGCGGGCAAACCCAGTGGGCACCTGTTTGGCAAGTGGGCCTGAGGAATGCATCTCTATGGCACGGGGGGACCCTGTAGGGGGGCCTGGGGCTGATAGCCACACTGCAGCGCCCCATAAAACAGCTGTTTCTGCTACCAGCATATGGGACCGGGTGGGGGGGGGGGGTTGGTAATGGTCAGTAGCTTTATTAAATTATCCCAGTGGGAAAATAAACAGCTTTTTAACATGAAAATGTTTGAAGGTTTTTGCTTCTTGTTTGTCCCCATGAAGAATCTTCTTACACACCTGATGATGGGTTTCTGTCTGTCCGTGTTATTTCATGTGCTGTGATGTCACTAAATCTAAACCGCTTTCGACAATTACATTCTCACAGCACAGCCATATGCACAAACACAGGGACACAAACAACTTCCTCCTACTCTGTATTAAGGGTCGGATATGGAGGTGATGTGTGGCTCTGCGGGTTAGGGTTCTATGCCCAAAATTGGAAGGTCGCTGATTCAAATCCCGTGGCCAGAATGGTGATGTCACCATTGGGCCAGTGAGCAAGGCCCTTAACCCCCAATTGCAACCAGGACTGACTGACCCTGCTTTCAGTTGTATGTTGCTTTGGATAAGCATGTTGACGTAGGATATGATTGGTTGGTTGCCGGCATAGGATATGATTGGTTGCTTAGTTTTGGCATCGGATATGATTGGATGCTTGGATAAGAATGTTCGCTTGGTGTTGGCCTAGAATATAATTGGTTCATTAGTGTTTAAATGCCAGTAGGCAAAAACTTCCAGTCATATTACAGTAATCAAACATGGGTTTTTATGATCTCTTAGTAGCAGAATCGCTGGGCCATTTAAAGGAACATTTTAGCCATTTCAGGAAATGTGTGGAAAGACAGATCAGGCAGTGGGTCCCTTACCCAGGGTGTCAGGGAACATACACACATTCACACACTCTGGATAAATTAGAGAAACCAGTTAACCTGAGCATATGTTTTTAAACTGTCTGAGGAACCCAAGGACTATGAAATCCTAACAGAGGTGTGGTCTGGGTAGGATCTGAGCCCATAATCCTGGTAATGTGGGGCTACAGTACCACCTATCGTTCTGTGCTGAAATTCCATTGACTTAAGCTTTAAATTTGTTAATTTTGCTCTATTGGAAGATGGTGTTTGGCTAAGCAGGTAAGGCCTCTGTCCTGTCATTGAAAGGTTGCTGGTTTGAATCCCATTCTTGGCAGAGTGGCCAAATCTCTGTTCAGCCGTTGAGCAAGGCCCTTAACCCCCACCCCCTTGAAAAATAGCCCCAGGGAGCTGGATGGACGGCTGACCCTGCACTCAAATCCAAAGCTTCACCCTCACCTCTGTATGTGTGTGTCTTTAAAAAAAAAAAACAAATAGGAAAACATGTGAGAGAACACATTGCAATGTACCTGTACGTCTACAAATGGATCTTCATTTCAAAAGGGGTGTGTGTGCGTTTGTGTGTGTCCGTGCACATTGTTGGGTATTGAGGCCCGTGGAAACGAGGGCACACCATTCAGTGGGTCGGTGGCGGTTTGGAAGGCAAGTCAAGCTGAGCTGAATAACATGATTGATGATTCGGGTCCTTTAATTAGACGCAGCGGCTTTGTCCGGCCTGAAAGATGGAGCGGAAACCACCGCTGGTCCTGAGTAATGAGGTTGAAGCTGGGAGGAGGTGCAAGGGCTTGGGGACCGCTGACGGGGTCATGCACGCACATACACACGGCTCTCAACTTAATGGCCGAAGTCTGTCCATGTTGCGCGTGGTTTTTAAAGGGAACGAGGTGTGAGAATGAGACTCGACCGTCGAATTTGCTGGAAGGATTTTTGCATTGAGGATGAGCCTCGACGCATGGCTGACCTGCACATCAGTCTGGCAGATGCCTGTTGTACATGGTGCATTTTCACACAAAGTGCTTGACGGCAATTTTGTTGTAATTTATCCAGAGAGCATTAAAATGAGAAATGGATGGGGGGGGGGGGGTGAAATCCGAATGCGGAAAAAGTGAGATCCGTTCCCAGGCCTTTCAGCGATGGTGATCCAGTACAAAGTAATGTCTGTAGGAGTATGGAAGACAGAGCTGAGATTTTATTATGGTTTCTGTGTCGGCATCGGAGCCAGGGGCTGTAATGTCCCTGGAATTCATGCGTTGACGATTTGGGTTCTCAGTCATATTCTGGATACTGCACATTTGGGGGACACTAGGTCAGATTGGACTTAGGATCTCGTTGGCTGGTCCTGGTTCCCTTCTCCAGCTGGGTCCCCTTTTTGCAGCGTGGCATTTTGTGAGACAGACGAGGGGCCTTTAAATGCAAACCGGCTGCTGTCTCTGCCTCAAGGCCTCCAAGTGTGTCTTCGGGGGGGAAATATAATCAGGAATCTCCGCCTGTTTGTCCCAGTTTTCAGACTGAAAGTGTCATCCCATCGGGGGAGGGGGGGCATTAATTCAAACCCCCCTGGTGCTGAAGTCATCAGTACGAATTGCATGTTCAGAGTTTGCATGAGATGCACATTCCCTGCCTGATAAGTGTGTTGCACCACCTTGAAGCTCATGAAACACTCCATTATGGATACATCCTAAACTGATTTAAATGAAATATCAAATAAAACCTTTAAGTGAATTTGGGTTATTTCCCATAGCCCTATGGGTGCAGTACTCCCTCCTAAGCCAGAGGGCGCCGAAGAGCTCCATGCCCCATCGCTGGTGCAGCTGTAGTGAATGTGCTCATTGTTTCAGGATGAGGATGTGGCCTCACGCTGGCCCTCTGCAGTTTGGATGGCTGCAGCCCCTAGAGGTGGCAGTGGGCCACAATTCTGTGAACCCCTCCTCCCCACCCCACCACCACCACCACCACCACCATCCCAGTCCCTGCTGCTGAGAAATTTAAAACCTCTTCACTACAGGGGCACTTTAATAAAAAGCCCCACAATGGAGCATAAGAAAATGAGATGTGCAGAGAAAGATGTCACTGAAAGGTCTTTCGAGTGTAAGCCTTGGAGGTTATGTGCGATATTAACGTGCCCCATAAGGTTATCAAAGATGGTGTCAGGAGGAGAACAAGGTGCTTCACTTCAGCTATTGAACCCAGACAAAGGCCACTCGACTCTAGGAAGTCAAGATAAGCGTCATCTTTGATTCACTCCCTGATGCACTCAGAGTCCTCCAAGGATCGCCAGCCATCATGACACCATGTGGGGCTCCGTATCCAATACTGTCGTCTGCATTCTCACTGACTCTCCCTGTTTGGCTCATAATAGCCTCTAATCCAGGTTTTTGGTACATTTACTTACTGTCGACGGCATCCAGCGATCATCTGCATGGACAGGTAGTTTGTGTGCTCAGTGGGGGCGGTGTATGAATTGGTGGGTTAGGGTACTGTGCCTGTGATCAGAAGGTAGCCAGTTCAAATCCCAGGTCCGGCAGAATGATGCCACCTTTGGGCCCTTGAGTGAGGCCCTTAACCCCAAATTGCTGCAGGGACTGTCTGACCCCACTTTCTCAGTTGTACGTTGCTTTGGATAAAAGCGACTTCTGTCACAGCTACTGCTGAGGTTAACTGTTGTGGATTATGTAGGTAAAATAGTTTTAAAATAAAAATCACAGTAGGCCTGCGTTTTTTTGTAGGGGTGGGGTGCACTGCTCCCCACTGGCTCCTGTGCTTTCTTGTGTCATAACTAAAGTGGTTATGCTGGAGGGCTTGTTTAACTATTTACAGCACCAGGGAGTAGATTTGTGACCCAAATGGACGTGATGGTCCCCTGCCTTGGAACTGTGACTTTTGAGCTGGAGTTCCTCTCCTGATCTCCTGACAACCCCGACCGTTTAGACCCAGCTCGGGAGGTGGGGGGGGCGTGGAGAGAAGGCGAGGAGTGAATGTCATGGTTCCGTGGCACACCGAACCGACCCAACTTCTCGTAGCCGAGCACAGACATGGCGTGACATTATGTCGTGTGACTGTGTGACTTTGACGCATGTCAGAAACGGATCCCCTTCATTTAAGTGGCCCCACATTACCACGTCTCACTTTTAGGCTAACAGGCTCACGCATCTTTAAAAGAGAGCTTGTCCAGATGTTTTAAATATAAATGAACTGTTTTCTGCTGATCTGGGTGGGACACAAAGCAGAATCTTGCCTAGGGCGCCAGAGCACCCAGGTTTAGCCCTATTTCCTACTGAATATTCAGCAGTGCAACCACACACACACACATACACACACATACACACACACACACACACACACACACAGGTCGATCATCTTGAGTGGCCCAGTGCCAGGAGACCTGAAGAGGCCAATCTTTGGTCCACATGGTGATGAGTGATGAAAACAGCAGCCATTCTTCTTGGCAGTGTCTTGGATGGACATGGAATCCCCAAACGACCCTTCAGAGGCTGAGACAGTAGTGTTGTGAAGACTAACTGTTATTACAGCACATATTTCAGATGAGGATGGAAAAATCTGGAAATTTCCATCCCCCTCCCACCCCTCGTCACGCAGGCAATTGAAAGTGCCCTCATTTGCCGTTCCAAGTGCCCTTTTAAACTGACAATAATCACTCAAAGTAGATTCTGATAGCTTTCTCCAAAATGTTCTGATCCACATGGGTCTGACCAGTCATGGTGCTTTGTAAGAACGACTCACTGGTGAAACCTTTTAATTTGTGGTGGAAGTAGTGCTTTGTGCTGCAAAGTGATCCGCAGATGGAGAAATGAGGACTTCCCCGCTTAATTAGCATCTTGTTACCCCTGGGACGCGTTTGTCACGTGAAGACGAATGTTTAATAAGCTGCTCACTTTCTGGCGTCTCCCTGCAACCAGTCCTGACAAGCCCTCCAGGACTTTCTATGGATGTTAATTAGAAGCAGAGTAAAAGCATGTTCAGCTGATTGATAAGGCCATTGATCTGTCAAGCGGTGAGAAGGGCAAGGTTGAGGGGCTACACTCACCTCTAAACTAGTTTGTTAAACAGATGTGGTACAGCTAGGTAACGTTCCACGTCGCTCGGTCCCATTCAACTGTTACCGCGGCAACCTAAAATAAGAGTGAAATCAGACACTTTCAGAAAAGGGATGGATTTAGCATGCAGAATTAGCAGACAATTCCTCTGGACATGGCTGTCAAACGGAATTTGCAATTTAGCCAGTCTTAGGTTAAGTTTGATATATAGAAATCAGAATTAGAGGAAGGGTTCAGTAGATTTGCTAAGCTAATCAGAGATGCTCGAAATTACTGCAGGATAGATATTGTACAGAGTATTTATACACACAGTAGATTCTGTCAGGTCATTTTTAATGTGGTAGGGAGATACTGAATGGGTCCATGATGGTAAATAAAGACATTATTTACAGACGATATTAAGAAGACATACAGCTACATGACTCCACAGAGGCTGTTCTGGTACCTTCCTCAAAGCAGAACTCAGTCTGGGACTTACTGGTAGTCTTTTAGTCCTTGTTGTCTGATCGTTAGATGACCCGTTGGGCGTATTTATAGAAAAATCTCCCCAAGGGTGTCAGATCGTTTAAGTGCCCGATTCCATGCAGCGTTGTCATATTTTAACGTCTCATTTACCTGAAATGTGCCCCCCCTTCAAGACACCCCACCCACCATCTGTTCATTTGGTTTGATCCAGGATGACCTTCGTTGGGTTGACGTGTGCAGTCAAAGACACAGCCCCCGCCCCCACCCTAACCCTCCCCAGGCATCAACAAGTTAACAGGTTATTGGTGTGGTTAGTGTAAAATGTTGGGTCATTTCCTGTCCCTTTGGGGCTGGGTGGGGTTGATAAGCAGGCCAATCGGATGTCGATTACATTTTTCAAGATTGCTACATCAGGTGGGTGAGGAGCCCTGCGTGATGGGGGTGTCATAAAAGTGGGCAGGGTCGTTTTTTATTGCCATCTGTCTCTGAGAGGTTTTCTGTTGACAGCACCACCTGAACTATTTAATCAGGTTCTCCACCTGAGACAAAACGGGGAAATGAGTCACACAGGCAGAGCCTGGAGGCTTTCCAGGTGAATGGGGCCGTTTTCACTCCGCTTCTCATGACAGATGTGTGCACGCGTCGGTACGAAAGCATATCGATGCTCCAGTCCCACAGTGTTTTCTCATAACCAGCTGATTTACATATAGAGTGGGCTTGGGACGGTACTAGGCATATTTCTGAGTGTGTGTTTCTTTATGGAATTATATCTGGGGATGTGAACCCCCGCTGTCCATGCCAAGGTAAAGACAGACCCAGAAAATCCACCTAGACATTGTGGTTGTGTCTGAAATCACATACTTGTTTGCTATGTAGTAGGCAAAATATAGTATATGACATGAGCAGTATGTCTAACTCAGATTTGCTGTTCTCTAATGCAGTCCACATTTTTCTCCCTCCGAGCTCTTTGTCATACATTCCACGTTTTTGCTCCCTAAACTTCATCGCTCATGCATCTGCTTCCGTTGTTGTTTCTGGTTAAACAGTGTCAGTCATCCTCTAGTCCAGTGTTTCCCAATCCGGTCCTCGGGAACTCACAGACAGTCCACGTTTTTGTTCATGAGCTCGGAGGGAGCAAAATGATGGATTATCTGTGGGTCCCCGAGGACCGGATTGGGAAACATTGCTGTAGGGTATTAAACCGATCCGATGCTGAATTACTGTAAGGCTGAAGTGACAGTCTCCCCACTTAGGCCTTACCTTGATGAAAAAGGTAGATTTGTTGTATTTATCAAAATACGTAAAAATTCGATGGCACCCTTGGTTTGCTTTGGGGCATGTATTGAGCCCTTTTTTGAATGGAGAGCACCATCTAGTGGTGCCAGAAAATACAGCAAATGGTTCAAAAAGCTTTTGCATTTGGCCATCACTATTTAGAGATGCCAATTAGCCTAATTTGCCTGTGGAGTATGTTTGTGTGTGTGGCCTATGATGGACTGGCATCCTGTCCAAGGTGTACCCCAGCTTTGTGCTCTGTGCTGTCTAGGATAGGCTGTATAAGATGGATGTATAAAATGATATTTCTGTGCTGAGGTTGCATAATTTTTCCTTTGAAAGGTTCCTTATTTTTTTGGAAAAGGAATAAGGATTTTTTTTCCTTATTTCAGCTCAGAATGACTTTTTAAACCAGTTTATATAGGAGAGATTCAGATTAAGGAATGTGGTCTCACCTTTCTTTGGGTAACAAGCCATGGCTTTAACCCCCTGCTGTTCTTCTCCATCCACCAGAGCTGCATAAATCCTTAAAGCCAGTTAGCACGGTGTACCTTGCCACTTTAAGCTGTAATTACACAGCCCCCCCCCCCAATCTCTCATTCAGACCAAATCTGTAAAGCTCATGTTTACATCGAAAGATGCTTGAAAGTCACCCCTGCCTGGTCCCATTTGATCCCTTAATCAAACCCATCCTGATCCTGAAAAATATGAGCATCTTTGAAATACAAAACAAAATTCATTCATCATTTCTTTATAATTCAATGATGCCAGTTCCAGCTGCTGTGAAGCTGGCAGTGTTAAAGTTAAGGATATTTCACCTTTTGCAGGTATTTCTAAAACTGGGGTGAAAGTGAGCTTGATGATGGAGAAGAGGGTGGCCGTCACAAAGACACTGATTCCACCCAGTGAGGTGGGTGAGGGTGATACCTGGAGTTATGACGGTGTCGTTGACATGTAATGTGAGGGGTGGAGCTTCAGGGGAACTTTCTGCTGGTTTGGCCATCCTACGTATGCAAGTGGGGTGGGGAAAGCCCCCAGGTTGCGTTGATATGCCTGTAACGTCACTCCAGTCGTGTTTCATCCTGTTTCTCCCTCTTTTCGGCGCCTACTGACGGCAGCGGTGGTGGGAGCTTCCCGGGACTATGCAGCCTGCTATCGGGAATGTTAATCATGGCCCCCCAGGCTAACACCCTGCCAACCCCAGCCTTGATGCTTTGTGTGGGAGTGATTTACAGGAGGTTACAATGTACTGATTGGGAGGAGGTGGTTACAGTGTCCTTTGGGATTAATAACATTTATGCTTTTATTTGCCATTTGTACAAGTACATAGGCATTTTCCGAATCACGGTGAGGAATATCTTTTTTTGTGCTCTATGCTCCTATGAGAAATACGCAGTCTGTGATTAGGGTGTGGGGCAGGGCTTTAGTATACTGCCACCCAAGTAATTCTCGGGGTTAAGGGCCTTGCTTAAGGACCAAGTAGTGATATGATTACTCTGTTGGCCACAGGATTCGAACCAACGACCTTCTGGACACAGTCACAGATCTTGCACTGCAGAGCCCTTCTGTAAAATGTTAAACGGTCACAGTGTTACAGGAGCAGCAATCAGCCAGCTAACCATGCGTGTGATGCAGCTGAAGGTCCTGTGAAAGGACACACCCGAGCAGAGAACGGAAAAGGACACCAAGCCTGAACGGAGAGGTGCTAGCCACTATAAATCGGCACAAGAAGGTCCCGTTAGTATAAAAGCAATGCATGGCCCATTTACTCTGGGGTAGCCAGAGATGAATAAATCATCTCTCAGAGTATGGAGCAGTATGGCATAGCTGCCCTAGCATGAAGCAGTAAGGAGTCTCACGTCCACAAGACAAGGCCACAAGAGGAAGGGAAGATGAGGTGGTGTCCAGCACCAATAGTGCGGCCTTTGCGTTATTGGCTACAACCACAAGTTATCTTTGCCTGGGATCTTTGGAATGTGACCAGCGTGGATTTTGCTCGGGTAAATGCTGTCAGCATTTGGACTTTGCAGTTTGTCACCCTTCAGTTGTGGGAAGGTCTGTAAAGACTGATTCATCAAAATCATTTATATTTGGAAGCAAGCTCTAAACACTAAACGGTGACATGCTGAATGTAGCAGTCTGGTGACACGTGTTTGTCTGAATGTCTGTATGTGTTTCCAACCAGGGGCGATTTATAGGATTTTAATTTTTTTTTAAGGTGCGGGGCATAATTTGTACAGAGGGACCCATTTTATCATTAGCCAATGATTTCTTTCGAATCTGTGAGTGACAGCAGAGGACTACTCTGTGGGCCAATCAACTTTCAGCTGGGGCCAGTGCCCCTGTGTCCCTGCCCCTGTTGTTCACCCCTGTTCCCAACCATGGCTCAAAGAGATGGTTCTACTGTTGTGGTGTCTCCAGTCTGTAGTGTGTGCCTGTGCATGTGCGTGTGCGCCTTCCAGTGGACTTGCATCCCATCCGGGTTGTTCCCCCACCTTGTGCTCCCTGGGATGGGCTGTGAACTCATCATAACCCTGTGACAGATAAGTGGTTCTAGAAAACGTGTGGGTGGATGGATGGATGTACCAGTTATTCCCTTTTATCATCTATCCTGTTTATGATCTTGCTACTCTGAGAAGGAAACATATCGGGGGTTGAAGCAGAGCTTCGATACTGTCCTCGTGGGGGAGGGTGGGGGGGTTGAACAATTGGCCTGGAATTGCACTGAGTGGAAGCTAAATGCTAGGTATGCTGCAGATACCCAGGGCCTTAATGGGCCGCATGGACTCTGCATACCTCAGTGATGTCATCATCAGTGAGAAAGCAAAGCCCCGATGTGATCCGGCCTTCAGAGAGATCTTCATTATGATTGATAATGTCCTGCCAGATACCAGCCACGGTTACCACCTCAGGGATGATGAGGCTGCTGTATCGGAGAGAAGCTGCATGGTCGTTCACGCTCCATCACACATGCCGAGCTTTGATGAGGTTCCTCAGCTCTTCCGGCATCCTATCCCCTCCCCATTCTTCATCATCATCATCATCATCATCATCCCTCTGCTGACAGCTTTTTACTGGCAGACATTAAGGTCTTCTGTGGTTGGCTTCGCCTCGACAAGAACGAGGGAGGGGGGGACAGCCGGTCCTATTAACAAAGGGAAACTCGATGAACGAGCAGATGACCGTAATCAATCGTGGGGTGGGGGGGGGTGCATTATGGAACCAGATTTGAGGGATAGGTGGGCTTAATCTGGGAATTGGGTTATTACGGAGTGGCTGAATCTGATAAAGAGCCGCTTGTACTTCTCCGGCGATACGCCCTGCGCTCTTGCAAGCTTTAAAAGCATCGTTATCGCCTTGTGAGTGTTACTTAATGAGTCCCAATGGTCACAGATGCACCGTAAGCCCCTCATCCCACCCCACCCCCGTGGCCTCTCTGCCTGCTGCTTCCTTTGTGGAGATGATCGTTTTACGGCGAGCATCTGAATTCAAGAAGTAGCATATCCGGCCCATGCTGGCGGGCGCCTCTCCTCCAACACAGGTGACTTAGCCGCTCGTCCGTTCACTTCCGTTCTGCCGTTTCCCATTAAACAATGTCAGTCATCCTCTAGTCCCATCTTTGCCAGTCCGGTCCTTGAGGACCTACAGACAGTTCATGTTTACCAGGGACAAAAATGTGGAGTATCTGGCAGGGAACTGCGGGACATGGACCATCTGTGGGTCTCCAAGGACCGGATTGGGAAACACGGCTCTGGTCGGTCTCTCACGTGGGACCGTCACAGCATAACATGGATCCGTTATTTGCTATGTGTCTCCTTGACAGCGAGCGTCTCCTTCTGGACCATCTGAGGGCAAGTGGGGGAATTTTTGGGTTATTCAGAAGAACTCACTGGCTTTAGCGTCCTGTCTGAGAAGATTGCAAGTGTAAGATTTCTTGCTGAGAGCCAAGTGACATGAAGATGGGGGGGCAGCAGGGGACTATTTGCGTGCAGGAGTGGGTACAGTTTGAGGAATCAGAAAAATGATATGGGTGTTGGCTTGAGGGTTGCAGCTGAGCAGGGGATTAGGGGTTGGGCGTGTCCCTATGCCCCCGTTTCTATGGTGAACAATCAGCCAATCGGGACACACCTGGTGAACATCCTCTTATAAACCAAGTTTGATGCCGGGGTTGACAGAAATCACGCCCTTCTTTGGCCTTCTAGAGAGTGCCCGGGGGAGGAGGTCTGTGTGCTTGGATCATATGACGGGGGTTTTGACCTGTAATTCCACTCTATTGCAAGTTCCTACACCAACAACAAAATTGCCAGAGGAGGTTTCTTTGGGATTTTTTCAGGCTTTGGAAGTTTCTTGACGTTGCATCGCTAATCGTTCTTATCTGAAAAGCGTTGCTACTGCTCCCCATCATGACTGGTTTTCTGGTGGACTTTAGGCGGAAATGTTGCCCAAATCCCTCCCAGAGGAGAGCAAAATTTTACTCCCTGACCCATGGCGTGATTTGGAACTCAAAATGCTGGCTGTGAAACTGAAGGTACCCAAGACTTTTGGCAGCAAGAGCAGCGAATTTTTCTGAGGAGTTTGAGCTGCTTTCGTTTCTTCACTAATATGTATTCGATGTGAGTGTGTCGTGGAGGTTGTGAGAAAAATGGTAGACTTCTGATGATGATCATGAAGATCTATGAGAAGAATAACAATGTAGGCTGTGCTGGTGCTGTCCTCAGGTGAACACCTTTTATTCAATCTACTCAAAGCTGAATACGTCTAAAATGTGCTTTGGCTCCTCAAAGAACCTCCAGCTTCACTGGATGATGGTATTAGATCTGACTCGCACATGACTCACATTGGGCAGATTAAACCGTGCTTGCTGCTTACTCAAGACATCATCATGTTGAGAAATATGGTTTCTCCATCCCCCCCCATGCAGTGCAAGAAGAAAAAAAACAGCCAACTAACTCAACTTTCATCCGTTTGATATCAAATATTTAACCTCTGAAAACCCCTTAGCATAGGCTCCGGACCCCCCGCGACCCATATGGAATAAGCGGTTATAGAAAATGGATGGATGGATGGAAACCCCTTAGCTACACACTGAACACACTTGTGAGGTATCACGATGCACAGCAACCTCATGGGAGAGGGAAACCTTCTGACTTTTTGACCTCCTCCCTAACCTTCTGGGTGGTCCATACACGTACAAAACAATCATCCAGTGATTGATGCCCCCATACGGTCAGGGCATCCTTTCATACGTGATGGCACTACTTATCTTTTTGACGGATGATTTTTAAATTGGCACTACAACAACTGAATCCGGAAAAAATCAAAGGAGGAAATCTATTCGCCGAAGTGATCTCGATGCACGGGTGGCCGCCATCCGGCAGGCAAAGGCTAAGCTCAGTGGAAGCAGCCGGTTGGAAACCGGGACTTCCTGTCTTGATTTGCATCCATTGGCTCTGCCAAATGGAGACAGGCTTTTGTTTCCCGGAATAAAGCAGGCCAGAAACGCTGGTCACTGGGAAGGGAGCCGAAGGAGGCCCCCTGAGGGCAGACTCTGAATTGCCGATTGTCCCTCTTGAGCCCCCTTACTACGCACTTGTCCAGATGAATGTGCTGTGAAAGGATTCTCACATCTGGACGCCAACTGAAGAGTTTGGGTGATAGTGAATATCAGCTAGAGGCTGCCCCCCTCCTCCCCCCCAAGTTATGCTGTTCCTGGCACAGACTTCTAGAAGAGTGTTTCTCTACCCAGTCCTCAGGGATCCCTGGACAGTCCACATTTTTGCTGTCTCCCAATTCCCTGATAGTTGGGAGAGAGCAAAAACATGGACCTTCTGGGGGTCCCTGACGACTGGGTTGAGAAACACTATTTTAGATGAAGCTATTCAAATTACTCATTTTGTTTGGTCACTATTAGGTCAGTCATCAATGTATCAATGCAGTATTGTCACCATAAACAAACTATTGCAATATATTGGTGCAATTTAATACGTTATGTTTTTGTTTCATATTGATGGATCCCTTAATAGATTGTCAGATTCCATGCTTATTACCAAAGAATATAACTATATTCCTAATAACCATAGAGTACAGGGTCTGTCCTGGGGCTACATTGGAGTGATCACTTGTGCGTTAAGGCTCCTGTTGCCTCTTTGTGTGGCAGTGTCCCCTTCTGCCGTTAATGACAAACCCCCTTTTTTAGCGTGAATTGCCTGCACCTCTCCTCGTGCATGAAGAAGACGGAAAAGGCTCTAATGGGTGGATTTAATGCCATTGACATTCTGTTAGGTGAAACATTAATAGCTCTAAGCAAGGAGATGGATTCTTTTGTCTCATTGGCCAACTCGAAAACCTGTACCCGGTCGTTTCCGCCCCCATTTCCTTATTTTCCCCACTCGTTACATGAAACCTGTCTGTTACGCATGACTCGGTCCTTTAATTTAGCAGTTACAAAGCCATTGTTCATGTTGTTGTAGCCATGCTCAGCTAGCTATCACCCCGCTGTGTCACTGTCCTGTGTCACTGCATGCGGGGGGCGCCACTGTCATCCGTCATCCTACCGTTGCGCTCCGCCAGCGTGTCAGCCCCCTGTCCGCTGCGGGATTATAATCAAATGCCATGGTGTCCTCTCCGCCCCCCACCGAACCAGTGGGTCGATTGTCCTGAGTTTCCGAATTCCGTGTTTAATTAATCTCAGCGTCGAATGGTGGCTGATGGCAAGCCTGTCCCCCATGTATGAAGTATGCTCGGGCTGGGGGGTGGGGGCGGTGGGGGCACATCTCCTCTCTCGAAGACGTCCCTGAATTATTCAGCTGTGATTCACACAGCATGGGTGAGTGCCACCAATCATCTGTGGGGGCGTGTCATCTCAAATAAGTAATTTCAAAGCGGAATGGGATTCTTTCTCTTCCGTGGCATTTGAGCCGCCCGCATGTGTCTGTGCGTAGAGCCCTGCCCCATGTCAGACCTCAGATGCTGGGAGGCTGGCGTTCCTCCTCCCTGCATGTGCTGATGGAGACGAGCACGTTGGGTTCCTGATGGTACGGGGCATTTTGAAGTTTGGTGGTAGTTACTTTAAGTGGCCTTCACACCAAATTTACCAGAGCTGCGTTTCCCAATCTGGTCCTTGAGGACCCACAGTCAAGTCCATGTTTTTGCTCCCTCCAAGCTTTTTGCAAAAACGTGGACTGTCTGTGGGTCCCCAAGGACCGCATTAGGAAACGTTGGATTGGAGGCACGATGATGAGGGTCAAACACCTCAACACACAGTTGCCTCGGCACCCCTGTCTGGAATTCCATTGAACAGCTTAAATTTGTAACTGTTTATCAACCATCTACACCAGTCTCATGCTGTTTAGTTTCATTGTATGCCTATACATTTTAAAATGACAAAGTTTGACTGATGTTTTATGATCTGCGGACCGCAGGCAGAGTGAGACTTCATCTCATTATAATACAGTAAGTGTTGTCATTGATGAAATTGTTTTGATGGAGATTACGAGGAGATGGACTTAAAGTTCTCTCTCTCTTTCATCTCTCTTCTACTCTTCCTCCTTCCAGATGGTGGCCTTGGAGAGGCAGGTGTTCGACTTTCTCGGCTATCAGTGGGCTCCCATCTTGGCAAACTTCTTCCACATCATCATCGTAATCCTGGGCCTCTTCGGCACCATCCAGTACAGGCCACGCTATATCGTAGTGGTGAGTCACCACTGCAAAGGCTTTTGAGTGTTTTGGGCACATGTGCAGTACCAGACACATGCAGTAGGTGGCATAGCGTTTAAGGACATGAATGTATGATCTAATGGTTGCTGGTTCACTTCCCAGGAGGGTTCTGCTGTTGTACCCTGGAATAAAGTACCAGAATTGAGTAAAATATCCATATTTACAAATGAGTCAAATTAGTCAGTTTCCAGAGGTGGAAAGTTTAGGTCCAGAAAGTAGAAATCCAGACCAAGATTTTGTTTTGTTTTGATTTGTATTTTCTGGACCTGAACTTTCCGCCTTTTTCATTTTCTTTGTACAGAAGTCTCATCTAAACAGAGAAATGTAAGAATAAGGTCCCTCAATAAATGTAAAAAGTAAAATAAAATGTTTCAGCCCCAGGCTGAGCTGCTCCTGCTTATCACACAAACACTGCAAACATCACCCTGTGAATCTCCTTAATCCAGCTGTAATTAAAGTAATTAATCCCTCCATTCAACAAAAAAACCAAGCTCCCTCAAATCATAGATAAACCTTAAATCTGGCAGCCTTCAATATTTGGATTTTATGGATTTAGTTAGGAAGACAACAACTTGCGGTCTCCTTTGAGGGCTAAGGGGACTGTTTGAAGTCTGTTTTTTGCGATGTGTCTGATCCTGAATGTGTCACTGCGTCATTTTTTCTTGTGTTGCAAAAGTGTCCAGTGGTTTGATGAAAACATCGATGTTTTATTGTGATGGTACAGTTTTAAGCATATATGTTTAAAAAGCTATTTTAAATTAAACAGCTAAAGTTTTTTGGGTTTTTTTTTACTTGTAAATAGCACACAATAACATGGAATGGTGCATACTAATGGCAACTAATGAGGTTCTCTTTCCTAAGGCTTTCCCCTTAAGGACAACATCGTGATTCATTTTTTTCCCTCTTTGAACATTAATGCCGGCCCAAACGTTCATTACTCTTCCTGCGGACGGGCCCTCGATAACGAGCCGCGTGAGCCAGCTAACCAAAGACAACAGCCGCTGGCTTAAAAGGCACTCGGTTCTTCCAATTTGCTCTTTAAACATCCTCCAAACCACTTTTTACAAAGCTTTTTTATATCTGAATGTAAATGGCTGGAAGTGTGCAGTGACTTTCGGCGTGTTTTGGGCTGGTTAAAATTATCTTCTAATAAAACAGAAGTTGCTCTTTCTTCTGGTGGTTGAGTGTAGAATAAAAGAAAGGAAGAAAAAATTGGTTTTTACATTAGGGAGGTAATTAATCCATCCTTGGGTTAATTGTGTGGTATGTGATGATGCTAATTGTGTTGAGTGATCATCTCATAAGGATTTCTCTAAACACTGTAGCCCCCTGCAGGTCATCTTGGGTGTATCTCTCAGGGTAACCCCCCCCAAGCCTGAGTGCATGTTGGCTTTTATTTAGTCCTTTGAGTACTTTTTGCTCCTGAAGGGGGCACTGTAGCAACTTGATGGCTTACCAGGGCTGTGCAGGTTAGTTTTCTAACTCTGGGGCACTACATCAAGGCTCTTGTGGGAACTCAAACCTTCCGCCTTCAGGTCATGAGCTGAAAATCTTTTGCAGTACATGCTGTTCCTGGTATTGACTGATTAGTGTCATTATCTGCATTCCATTTACCTCATCCCCCTTTTTCTGACAGTATGCCGTCTGGACCGCACTCTGGGTGGCATGGAATGTCTTCATCATCTGCTTCTACCTGGACGTGGGAGGTCTTTCCAAGGTAAACGAGTCTGTTTTCAGATTAAGGATGTTTTGTGAGCCGCTGTGTGTTCAGTAACTCTGTGTGTTAGGCCTCTGTGTTCATGATCAGAAGATCACTGGTTCAAATCAGTGGTGGGCAGAGTGATGCTACCGTTGGACACTTGATCAGGACCCTTAATCCCCAGCTCCAGGGGTACTGGATGCTGGCCGACCCTGTGCTGTGACTCCAAAGCTTTGCTCTCACCTGTATGTGTATCTCATGGAGAGCAAGATGGGGTCAGAAAAATGCCATTTCCCTATGGGGATGAATATCACTGTTCTGTTCTGTTCTGGATAGCAACCAATGCAGAGGTGTGGATAATCCTTACTTATATACCAAGTTAGCAGTAGGAACTTGCTACTGACCGACCTTGTCCGGGGGCTGGAACCGTGTGATTCTGGAACCGACTGCGTTTATATGGCTGGACACATTCCTTGGAAAGGCTGATTCCCAAAGACGAGAGCCATGTATTCACATTTGTTTTCTACAAATGGATTCTTCTGTTTTTGTAGGACGCTGCAGAAGCTGCGATTTAATAAATCAGTCCAGAAACGTACCAACTCCTAAATTTCATGGTGGTCCTCATTACCAAAAGGAAAACTCTTTCCTTCCAAGACTTAACGGTGTTCCTCAGTAAAAACATAAGAGGTTGACTTTTAGCAAAGCGTCGCTCGTGTTATTGCAAACTTGGGGGGGTCACATCCCCATAGACCCGGTTTAGACCGCAACACCTTGTGTGTGACACTTCACCCCCTGTTCTCCTAGCATGGAGTCCAGTTCCATGGGTTGCTCTCATCACAGATTGCTCTGAGGATTATGGTGTATGCTGAGCTGGGGGTGTGCCCCAGGCCCCTTTGAGTCCCTTTCCAACTGTGGCGCCCCCCCCCCCCCCCCACACCCACCCCAAGGGAAGGGCGATGAGACGGGAGTGCTTAAAAAAAGCATTTGGCAGCGTGTAGAGATGAAACTTGTATCTCTGCTGGGTGATTCATCCACCATACAGACTCTGACTGCAATAACAGGCTATTGTCTCTAAATTGTGGCCATCCAATGGATAATAGCTGGCAGGACATTCCTTACAGTGCTGTGTCTCAAGGTGAAGAAGAACTCAAAGGATTCTGGCCTTGAGATTCCCCTTTAACCCCTTGAGTGGAATTACATGGTTAACATGGCCTACATAATTGCAATCGAGGCCTAGAAGTATATCAGCAGTACATGAATTATGGACTAACCATGTTCTTCCTTTGTGTATTTTATTTGAGAGGTACCGATAAGGAGCTACATACATCCTAGCAAATAACTCTAGCATGACCCCTGCAGCATGGTCTGCTGCAATTGGTGGAAATCCTTACAGAGGCACAGCCTCTTGCTGTCAGGTATAAATCGTGCCTTTTTATTTTCATTTAAAGCGTTTTGCCAGATTCACGTCGCTGTCAGAGCGATGGCACAGGCGGATGATTGAGGGGAAGTGAAATCCGCAGCCTTTTACCCGCAGTGTGGAGAACACTCAGAGTGCACTTAATGGCGGATATCGGCGCGCTTGATATCATCTGCATGTCGATGAGTTTTTTTCTTTTCTAAGGAAGGTTTTTTATTTCTCTGTAGGCTACCTGCTCTTTGGGGGGAAAAAGTTTATTAATCACCTTCCAAGAGTAAGTTTCTAAGTATTTCGCAAATGAAAATCAAAAGAATGAAGCCATTTCCCCAGATAACGCTGTCTGCATTATACATCGTCAGAAATGCTATTGTGTTGCCAGTCTTACTGATTTAGTGTGTAGAATTGTAGAAATTCCTGGTTTGCACAGTGTAAAATCATGTCACGTATTTTTTTATTTCATATTAGTGACATTTCTCTAGTAGGGTAAAGATTGTTAACTTGGGGTTGAAGGTTACTGCTGTACGTTCTAATGCCCCCCCCCCCCTATTGTCTTCAGTGCCACCTTTGGTCCCTTTATAGCCCCTGAATTCACTTGATTCTTGCCTTCAAGGTCAAATTTTAAAGGGGTACACTCTGCCCTGATTTATATGGATTTAGTGATCTCTGTGGTGTGTGACGTTTATAGGATCGTTTTCAACCTCTGTATAAACAACATGTGTACATATCCTCTCCCTCTTGCTCATAATAACCAAAAGCGGGCACAGTCCCACCCAGAGGAGGCTCTCGGCCCATGTTCGGAGGGGCATGCTTATGATTTTCTCACTCCCCTGGTGTTGACTGCCGAGGTCAGCGTTTGCCGGCCGGCTTGGGGACGCTGTGCAAGGATGCAGCCAATCAGTGCCTTGGGGAAGGCGTTAAATGTATCCGGGACTCATATGCCGGCCAAGTAACCGTACCTCCCCCGGGCGTACAAGGTCATTTCGGTTCCCCTTACAAGGTTATCTGGTCGCATCCACCCTACCTCCACCCCACGTCCTGTGGTACTCCGGCCCCTTGTTTCCACCCGTGCCTGACTCGCCCGTGCCCCACCCCACCCCACCCCGCCCACCACATCCCTCACCCCCGGGGCCTTGGGCTGGTTTGCTCCAACAGCATAATGAAGTGCCTGTCAAATCCTTCAACATGACAGAATGTTAACATCTGAAAACCTAGGTTTCAATCTATCTGTCAGCATTGTTGGGGGACCCTCCTCCTTTCTCCTCATCTTCCTAGCTGACTCTTCCCACCAGCCTTATGCACTCACCTGACTCCAAACCACCTCCATCTATTGGGTTAACACCACCTAGTCCATGCGAACTGTACTTGTTACATCCAATAATTTACTGAACTGGTGGGGGAGGATCGCAACAACCCCCCTGTCAGAATCCCTCTGGTAAGGGCTGAATTTTCAAAGCATCTGTGAAAAGTCCTCTTAGATCTTTGGGGATGTACTTTTCTCTTCCGACTAAACAGACTTTCTCTCTCTCTCACTCGCTCTCTCTCTCTCTCTCCTGCTCTTCCGTTTCTCCCTCGGCTTTCGCACGGTATCTCCTCACTGTCTGGTCAGACCCTCACAGGCAACGTCTTTGTTTGTCTGGGCGGTACTCAGACACCCCTGTGCTGCTCCCAGACGGTTTTGTGAAAGCTTCTCCTCCTGACTGGATGTGCTTATCAGCCCAGAACCACTGAAGCTGGCTGGGAAAGCTCTCTGGTTTGATTAGCTAACACCCCTCTGCAGCCAGACTTCGGCTCTAAGGACCTGATGAAAGTGGCTCCTGGGCCATCACTGACCCCGCTGCCTGTAGCCTGCACTGCTCCGGGCGGTGGGAGAGGAAAGGCCCGCAGCTGTAAGGAGGGCCAGCTCCTGCAGGGGGGCTTCATTATGCTCTCAGTATGACTCAGCGTTGGACACCTGCTCGTGTGCTGAATGCTTTTACCCATTTGTGTCGTTGGTTGTTTATGGAGTGATTCCGATTAAACGCCTGCTCCAGGGAGCTTGTAGTGGGGGCCCCCCTGGATCCCTCCCCTCAAGCCCCACATTACCTGCTGCCCCCAACCCCCACCCCCAAGTTCCTGCCATGTTGGTTTGGGTCTTCTCTGAACGTTCAAAGTCTTGACACCAATCTGACCTTCTGATCATTCGGGTGTAAATGTTGACGATGTTGATGATCTGCCTACAGGTGGCGTTCCTTCATCATGTGTCAGAGCCTTGTATCTGCATGTGATTTTTAATACTCAGCCTCGGGCTGTCGTTGCAGGAGAGTGACCTCCTGACCTTCAACATCTCGGCACATCACTCGTGGTGGAGTGAGCACGGGCCGGGTTGCGTGCGGAAGGAGATGCCGGCGGTCAGCATCCGTGGTCCAGACAGCCAGGCTTACATCTCTGTCATGGGCTGCCTCTTGGAGTACCAGTACATCGAGGTCCTACACAGTGCCTTCCAGATCCTCGTCGCCGTGAGTACCGCCCCTGGAAATCCGGAATCTGCAAGCCTGTCGGCATTGTGACCCGGCACACATACTGCTGGGCGCATTAACCGCATCGATCCCACCCAAATTACAGCCGCGTCACGAGCATTTCAAGATCGCGGCTGTGACAGCGACAGCCCTTGCGGGTACACCAGAGTCACGAGGTTACTGCTCAGCCGCGGACGCTAACGTTTTCAGCCGAAAGCTGAGCAAGACAGACTGGCATGTTACGGGGACCAGATGTGATCACAACCACAGCCGTGATAATTAACCCAGCAGAAATTAACTGTATTAATATCCACTCACTTACTGGTATGGCTCACGCTAGCTTAGGGTATATTGTATAAATGTAATATTGTGATATTTAATAAACCTTTTTATGGATCTTTAATGCTTTTCCACATGCATTGCCTGGGACCCAATAGGATTTGAGAGGTTATGGAGGGTAGGAGTCGGGGTCGCGGTGGGGGTGGAATCAGAGCCCCATGCAAACAAGCGGTCCCTGGTTTATTTAATTGATGGAGGGGTCAATTTTACTGCTGCCGTTTCTCAGACAGCGTTGGGAATGGGGTCAGTGCCCCGCCCCCACCCCCGTCTGTAATTGTGCTTCTCCCATTATAAGCGTGTTTTTTCTTGATTTTGCTGACGTTGTTCTGTGAAACCTGGCAGAGGAGGTGAGTGTGAACCTCACATTGTAAACGTTAATTTCTCTGTGACGCCCCCTTCAGCGGGTGACTCTTATCTCCAAGTTGCCCCTGGTGTTGACACAGGGGTGGGGTCAGGAGGGGTTTAATGTGCAGTATGGCCTCATTCAGCTCTGCATTCGTGTCTTTGCAAGCCTCAGTGTTACAGGGCGGATTAGTCACCAGGTCGTTAATCCAGTTAGTCCCCACCAGCAGCGGAACGCACCATTCTAACACTGTCCTCGTGTATTTCCTTAATCACCCGCCCCCCCCCAAACTTCTCAGTAGCACTGTCCACCGGCATTCTCACCATCACCGTGGGAACTGCTTTCGACGGACACAAAAAAGAAACTGTCAGAATAAAAGTGTGTTTTTTTCGTCCCTTTTCATTTTTGTTTTAGAAAGGGGTGTTTGGTGGGGGAGGGGGCATTTGTCTCAAAATTCTTGCCGACTCTCCGCTATGACTAAGCCCATTAAAACTTTTTTTGCTCAGAGCGAAATATTCAAGAGGCAAAAGGCGGATTTTGTGTACCCCCTCCATGAAAGAGGCTGCTTTTGTGCTAGGGCAGGGGGGGGTGGTGTGTTTGGATAGCGGTTTGGAGACGGCCCATTTATTGTGTCCCCCCCCCACAGGCTCACTGAATTACTGTATTTGAATGTGAGTCAGGAAACCAGGGGTAAATGGGGGCAGTTAATAAGTCACAGCCCCTCGGAGCCTCATGTTGTGGCCACTGGAGGGCGTCAGTGACAGGCCATGACTGTGCCTGACAGTGCAAAGGGGCCCAGGCTCAGGATGCCAAGAAAGGAGTCCGGAACATTCCTCAGGACATTAATGAGGGCCAGTGAACTCTCTCCCCCAGACCGGATCGCTCTTTGGCTTATCGCGGATCATCACAGGAACATTAAAACTAAATCAAAAGGCTTGGGTTTTGGAGTTGATGCAGAGACCCAGAATCTGCTCCAGGGGAAACACACGGTTTTGTCCCCTCTGCTGCGGTTTGGCCCCCTGTGGGGATTTCCGTTTCCTCAGCGACAGCTGACTGAGCTTTGCCCCTGCAAAGTGTGTATTTTCAGAGCATGCCATCTGCTTCCTGTGACGTTTTATTACTCAATTACTGCCTCAAAGGACACGCGACAGGGGGCACCTGCACCCTGCCCCCCCCCCTTCACATGATCACCTCCGCATCGCTCCATCTTTCCCCTCTCCCTTTGTCTTGCTCCCGCTCCGTGTGCAGGGTCAGGGCCTCCCGCATTGATTAGCACGCTGCTCTGATGATGTCTGCACCCCCCCCAGCTCTGACGAATGAAGACAGCTGATAAGATATTGCTGAAAAAAAAACATAGTAACGCCCCCTCGGAATCCGGAATCTGCGAGCCCGTCGGCATGGCGACCTGGCACACATACCCCCCTTTTCAGATCTTGTGTGGTTTTTACTAGAATTTGCCGCATTTCATGGAAAGTACGGTGCTTGGGAAGTTTTAAATCTGGCAGTTTTCACTCATCTGGTTTGAATGATAAGCCCTAAATGTCTATCTAGCCTTGTTGATCTGGTTTTGGGGTACACTTACGCTTACATTGACACTTATCCTGGTTATGGAAACCCCATGTGAAAGTGTTATGAGGGTTTGGTGTGGGACATGCCCCCCCCCCTGTTTGCACTGGCTTTGAATACAGGTGACTCCTGAGTGCTCTGATAGGCACTGCAGTGCTGGAGCTGCTGAAGGATAAAGTGACACAGGCCGCACTTACTGCCCCCTGCAGTCCGGGAGGGGCCCCGCCTCTCCCCAGACCAGAGCACAGGTTATGTCCAGTGCCGTTGGATAGACATTAATAAGCATTATTGGAGTGTATAGTAATGTAGAACAAGTTAAACATAGCTTTACTGTGCTGAAGGACAGAGGGGGAAAAGGTTTAGGGCTGTACCTGCCAACTCTGAGACAAACAGCCTGGTTTTGCTGCAGATGGGGATGTTAGACTGGCTGACAAATGAGTCCACGCCATTGGCCTGTTTGGGGCTGCCTTGATTACTGATTGGCTGTTTATATGGCTGTTATAGAGCTGCCGTCTCCTCTGTTCTGTCATGGCTTCAGAGAAACAGTTTTCATTCACCACTTTTCTGTTATGTCCTGCATTTGCTAAAAAGTCTTTAACAAAATGCAGGTAAATCTCATTTCTTGGTGACCACAGCTGCAAGTCACCTTCATCTTTAGACTGATGTCAGCCCAAACTACCTCCCGATACTCTCGGCAGCTCTGTATCCTCCTGTGTTTTTATTTGCCCTGCTATGTAATCTTTGGATATTATTTTAAATGCTTGTATTTGTTCATGATTTTGTTGAGTGCGGTTGACCCCACCCCGTAGTAGAGCTGTATTTTCAGAGGTAATTATACTTTTGCGCTTGATCCTAAGCTCACATCATCCTGGCAGTGTCGTGTAGGGCAGCCTGGGGCAGTGGTGGCGCTGGCTGTCAGGGCGCGCGACCGGCGGAGTGCCGAGCGGCTGTAGTGACTCCGCCCCTTGTGGCGAGTTTGCTGCCTCGTGCCGTTACCATGCGTATTAAACGCGAATGATGTAATTAAGGTTTGAATAGGAAGGGGAACCTTCATTGGGGAAATGGGTGGAGGGCCTTTCTGTGGCGCTTTTTAGTGCCTTATTCATTTATGCTTCGGGGAAAGCACTGTTATTATTACAATGAATATATTGTTCAAATTTATTTTCGCACTTTCTGTGCTTTCAGTGCCTTGTCCTCGCAAGAAGCGGTTTCCCGGCTGCTATTGTTATAGTAATTATAATGCGAGTAATAGTAAGCATCTGTTATGGTCATTTTCTCCCCCGCCTGCTGTGTCCTGATATGGGTGGGTCCCCGCAAGCTGTGTGCTACCAGCCGGTGTCTCGGTGCCCGAGCGGGACGGCGCTTTTACCGGCGCTCATTACGTGGCGCTGATCTCATCCCCGACGCCGCGGGGACGTTAACCTGTCAGCTCGCGGGTGCCGCTCGCATTCGCCGTCCCGCCTGCACGTATAACGGGTCCCGCATTGCTTTCTGCCCAACTGCTCGGCCGGTGGATGATTCCGTCTCAGGCAGCCAGCTGATAACGATGACGCTCACGCCTCCAGAAGTTTGTCTGTGTTACTTATTTCCTCCTTGTGTCTCATACGGCCGTTATATGTCTTTTTTTTGACCCTCCTGAAGGGAGTGCGGCATTTAATCTTTTTTTCTAGTTTAGCCGCATATTCAGTCGGTTCATTCACTGTCTTTCCCCATTCGTACGCCGAAGCCGATATTCACAGTGACGCATGCTGGTCTTCTGTTATCCTTAAAAGGAAAAAACAATTCTTTACCTTTCTCTGCCTGAGTTTCCAGCAGGGAACGATTAATCACGTTCCAAGCCTGCGATAAACAAGGGAGACCGGGATCCTTGTAAACACATGTAACACTCTCCCACATGTAAATGCTTCCCTCAGGCAAACATGTTTATTCACTTACATGCTTCATCAGATCCCAGCAGCGCTATAACACTGTCCACTGTTGTCATTGCCATTTCCATACTTTGGCACACATCTTCAGTGATTTGATCCCAAGGACTGTCCTTCTGCAGAAGGGGGGGGGTTCCATAAGGCCCCAAAAGCATCCACCATCCTGTGTCCTCCCACCTACAACCTAGACAAAGGCTGTAGCTGCCTGTGTAGAGGTTTTGTGTGGGTTAACTGGTAAAGGATTGAGTAAGTGTGGCACATAGATGGAAGGTGTTGGATCTTTCAGGTGGGGGGGGAGCTGATCAGTGTCTCTCCGTACTGCCACCAACCAGGGCAGAAGGTAGTCAGCATGTAGCCCAAGGACCCAGTAATCCTAGAGAAATTCAACACCCTGACGGTTGGCCCTTACTGTCTGTCGGCCCTTTATTCACGGATACTTGGGCGATTAGGGTAGGATTAGCCACTAATCTCCTGTCCGTCTGTCCATGTCCGTCCAACATACGGCGTTGATTAATGAATCAAATATATAACAAAGAAAGACTACAGCGAATTGGCCGTCTGAATTTGAATGCAAGATATCTTACTTACCTCTGCAAACTGGCTTACCAGAAGTGAGTAGCGTGGGCTGTAATTTTAAAATCGCTGGACTAAAACAGTGCTGTTTACTGCCTCAAGGCAATTTGCTGCCTTTTGCTTGAACAGGGAACCTTTCAGGTAAAATTTCTGCCATAGGTCCCTGCTGCTGGTCAGAAGACTTCATAATTTTTACTGCGAGTTTGAGATGGACCACTGTGATAGCCTTCAAGCCCAGAGATCTGACATCAGCCGCCTTCACCTGCAAAATGAGGGCACTTTGTTAAAATCAAATTAATGGCCATTGATTGTGATAGGTCGGGCTGCCATGGGTTCTAAAATTAATGCATGTTTTGTATGTAATGCCCTTGACATCCTTAGTGGCTGATCAGGGGCGTATCAAGCTTTTTAAAAGTGGGGGGGTGCTAGGATGGGAAAGTAAAAATTCCCTTTAAATTATCACAGCCA